>KN832555.1:1582602-1665342 GCA_000827205.1 Plicaturopsis crispa FD-325 SS-3
GGTTATCAAGGTTCTGAGGTGGGTATCAGGGTATACACTTCGCTTTTTCTGTTAGGCAGTTATCATGTCTATAGAAACTCAATAAATCCATTTGAAAGCGAATTTATTACATAGATGGCATTAGAATACATGTATATGAGTGGGATACAAAAGAAACCTCAGGAAAAGACGAAGTATTGATGAAATAGTTGAGCTCATCGTCGACAACGGCGAGCTCGAGGACGAGGTGAATGCGAACAGTACATGCTATATTAGGCAATTCGGGGCTTAGGTAGGAGTCTGGTCAGTCGCGCGGACAGACCAATTGCCGAAATCCGACTCGCGACTTGAAAATCGAACCGTGGCGATCCCGCCTACCGTACCAGGATTCGAGAGGATGCAAAATGAAAAGTTGCAAAGAATGAGCGCGGGAATCTCGCGACCCTGCATCCTTGGAGTCTGATTCGGTCTTACAACTGTTCGGTGCATACAGTGTAGCACAGGTCCTTGGGCCAGTACAGGTCCTTGGGTCACGTCTGATAAAACTTTCCCGGACCTCGCCCGATTAATCCAATATTTTTTTCCCAGTATGTACCATATATGCCTCACCTACCCTGAAAATTTCAGCCCTTCACGATGCCTTGAACCTCTAGGAGAGCATCCGGTAGTGTCAAAAAAACGAAAACAGCGAAATTTTGACTTTTATTTCATTTGAGCTATCAGTTCGGGCCATGATTTCTCAATGTAAAACTCATAGGCAGGTGCAGACCACATTCATGTTCCCCTAAGAAAGAATGTTCAAGGCAAACGGGGCCGATTTGAGTAGACAGCAGCGATTTTCTGTTTCAGCTCAAACGGCGTGACAGGCAACGGCAACCAAGTACGCGACCGACGCGGCGCGGCTCTGTCAAATCTGATCTGTTTTGGCGGTGTCACACGCGGGTCACGCTGGCCCAAGGACCTGTTTTGCACGCTTTCGAGCACTCATTTGTGTTGATCAGTGAAGAATAGCGCAGACTCCATTTTTCGGGCTGGAAAATTAGGGTAGACAGTGCTATATAGAATAGAAATGATCTGTCTCCTCAGATTTGAATTTGAGTTGAAGAAAAAAATGTGAGAAAAGAATTTCATTCTCGTGGCCCAAGGACCTGTGCTACACTGTACCTTGTCTGTCGTTCGCTTTTCGTCTGGTCGCTTTTCACCGGTCGTTCTCGCTGTTTCTCCACCGTGTGCAGCTCCCAAACCACGCATTTAGTGACATCACGCCACAGCGCGCACCACCAAGGAAGCCTTGTACACCACGTCGACTTGGTCGCGCCGTTTAGATGCCCAGCGTGAAGCGTCCGGCCCCTGACACTCTCCATACTCTACGGTCCTCAAAAAAGCCACGCACCGAGCTTGACCTGAGCAGTTCTGCCCCAGGCCGACTCCCCACTCGCCGGTCCTCGAAGCAGCCGCGCACGGGGCCGAAGCGGCGACGCGCGGCAAAGGAGGGCAGAGACTCTGCAAATCTGTTTCAACGGTGGGCGCAGATCGGTAGAGAAGTCTGGGATCTGGGCAAGGATACTTTGACGCAACTCGCGATAGCTATGGAAGGTGGGTGAGGGTGCGCGTCCGCTGTAGCACGCCTCTCTAACGCGTCGCCTATCGCAGGGGTAAGAGATCACGATTCACCTCGTCGACCACGATCAGCGCCACCGCCCCAAGGACTGAAACAAGAACCAGAACCTGTTGCGGGACCATCTGTACTGCCGCCTCAAGCACGGCGAAAATCACTATCTCGACCTCCGTCGCCGCCTGCTTCGCCAGGTGAACAGAATCTCTATGCTGATGCTCCGGAGAATTCCGCACCATCGGGGCCGTCTTTCCCTCCTGCGAACAATCTGCCACCTTTCCAACGACGGAAATCACTTCGAACATCTTCAGAATCTGCTACACCGTCTCCCTCTTCGTCGGGGCGCCAATGGGACGAAATACCCCCAGCAGACGGTCAAGACCATACTCCTCCGACCTCTACCACCCCTGGACCAGAAGTCCCTACCACTCCTCGTCGTCTGCCACCGCGTCAACGGAAATCCCTTGATTGGATGCAGGCAGAGTCTCAGACTCCGTTCCCCGTCCAAACAGTGCAGGATCCCAGTCCGACTCGTCCTGCACACATGCCGACACGTACTACGAGAAACACTATACATGGCTCGACCTTTTCGACTCCGAAAACCTTGCCACACCGCCAACGTATCCCGGTCGATTTCACGAGATCAGTCGCCCCACCGCCACCTTCAACTCGCCGTGTTACGGCGCATTACTCAACGTCGCACATGGACGTCGACACGCCGACGCGGCATACAGGAGCACCGTTTTCTATCCCAGGTGGCTATCCCGAGCTAGACGCTGCGCTGGCAGCCTCTGGGAATCGGAGACGGGTACAAGAGATCACAGATAATATTCCTGCGAGAAAGTATCAAAGCAGGGAGCACATCTTTGCTAAAAACGTAGGTATCTGTGTTTGGCTCCTTCAAAGGCTTTTTATTCATTCATTCTCGCCCATTAGCACAAAGCTCAGCTAGAAGCCGACAGGAAGAAAGCCCAGGAGGAATTAGAGCAGGAGTTGTATGGATACAAACGGTCGAGAGGTTCGTGCATTCTCCTATCAATGCCACCTTTCTCTCATCCGCCACACTCGCGTAGGATACGCGTCCGACTTCCGAACATTTCAAAGTATGTAGCCTTTCAACTCAGCGGTTCAGCGCTGACCAGCGTACATGGTTTAGATTATCTGGGTTATCGTGCCACACTAGAGGGTCTCGTCCGACGCGATGCCTTGTCACGTCAGTTAAGTCTCAGCCGTTACAAGTAGCAGCCAATTGAAACCCGTTTTCCAGCATCGCCATCATTAACTGACCTACGAAGTGGGCACGCTCCTCCTTCAGCTCCCCGGCGGCGTTCATTACATGATGTACGAATGACATCCTCGTTCATAGCGCATGCTTGCTAATTCTGCTTTCAGGATGGCCACGAGTCATTCCTCAAGCGCACACTACAGAAAGCACGGCAAACGCTCAATGAGTGCGTCCTTCATAGATACCACTTTCTTGTCACCAGATATTTACATCGCTATAAACCAGGCCGAAACCACCGAAGCCCTTCATTCCGTCGTTTGATCAGCTACGGCTCTCTGCACGCGCTAAAGACGAGGAAATTGAGCGGCGCTTGTATGGCACGCCTTTCCCCACCAAATTGCCTGACCAGGATGATGCAGTTGTTGAGGAGCTCCTGCGGAAACGCGGCGTTATCTCCCGCGTCGCCCGCGAGCAGGTCACGGACAAGGACATCGCTCGGCTGCGCCCATGCCAATGGCTAAACGACGAGATCATTAATTTCTACGGCCAAATGATCTTGACGAGGTCGGAGGACTGCAAAGAAAACCCGGGAAGCAAATCGGTCAACGGCACCACGGCACCCGGGAATTCGAGGGGGAAGCCGCTGAACGTTCATTATTTCAGCTCTTTCTTCTGGTCAAAGCTGAAGGGGGAAGGGTATGAACGCAGTAGGTTGGCGAAGTGGACAAAAAAGGTGCGTTAACTATGACAACTACCGTGCGCGTGACGCTCATATTTTGCGTGCACTAGTTCGACCTATTTTCGAAGGATGTAATCCTGATCCCCGTGAACCACAACAACTCGCACTGGACAGCAGCAGCTATCAACTTCCGTAAGAAGCGGATAGAATCCTACGACAGTATGAACATGTACAATCGGATTGTGTGGAAGGTAGGCTATCTTATTGCATTGACATGCTTCTACTGTGCTTATCCATCCCCTAGATGTTGCGGGGCTACCTCGATGCAGAACATCGCAACAAGAAGAAGAAGCCTTTCGACTGGGAGGGCTGGGAAGATTACACCAATGAGGTCTGCACTATGCGTCCGAACGAAATACTGGTTTCCATGCTGACGTATGCAATGACCGCAGGACACGCCGCAGCAAGAGAACGGCTACGATTGCGGTGTATTCACCTGCCAGTTCCTCGAGTCGCTGTCTCGCGGTTTGGAAAAGTTCCCGTTTCAGCAAGAGAACATGGAGTATCTTCGCAGGAGGATGATATGGGAGATTGGGCACGCTAAACTGCGTGAAGAGCCGTAGTGCTCGTACGGACGCGGACATTGTTCTTATTACTTTACTGTTCGAGGATGTTGGTATCATATATCCGATAATTATTGACAGGCGGTGGTTCCGCAGCAGACTGTACTGAGTGATGTGTGGTAGTGAGGATGCCGAGGACTGGGCATGGAACATGAATGGCCGTAGGGCCGATGGGGTTGGGAAAGTGGTAGCAAGAACGCCCGCTGAGGTTACCGTCGAAACCACCACATGACCATGAAGAACCAGAAGACGATGACAAGGAATATGATATACCACAGCCAGCGACAGCCTTGTCGCTCTGCCATGTTGTTCATACGTCGAAACGTTCCAGACAGAATGCCAGATGTTTCGGCAAAGGCATCGTTCTACGAAGACCACGCCATGAACAGGTGTATACAACATGAGATGACAAGACCACGCACCATCTGACTGAGCTGCACCGTCGAATCCCGTACCTCGTTCCCGATGCCTATAGTAATCTGCAGGAAGTTGGGCTCGGTGTTACTGCACCTGTAGAACTATTGAGGGCATACAGCAACTCACTCACGTCCTTCAGTAGCTTGACCTTCGCACTCAAGCCCTCCAGGTGGTCGTCATTTTGGCCCTCTAGATCATCCATATAGCGCTGCCCGGCGGGGGCATATTGGTGGTCGAACGGCGACGACCTCCCTGAGGACGGCGGGGTCACACCGAGTAGCTGCGACCGGTCACGCATAGAGTTTGGGGCCCTTATCCTGTGGAAGACACTGAGACTAGACGTTTCTAGAGCAATGCTGAAAGTATACCGACCGAGACATGGCAGACGCAAAGGAGAACTTGTGGCGATGGACTGAACGCGTCAGAAAGTTGGACGTCGTTGCGCAGGTCACGGCAGGCAACGTGGCATTCAACCGGCACACTCTGAGATCTGAGCTCTCAGTCTCATCGGAGTCTCAGCAGGCGAAAAAACACAATATCCAAGCATAAAACATAGCAATACAGGTTTCTATTCATCGAAGAAGGCCTCAAGATATGGTATATCATCGAGAAAAGAAAGAAAGGGTAGATCGTCTTCGCAACAGGGATTCGAAAATAATGAGAGTAGTAGATGCGCTTGGGCCGCGGTCGTATAGTACCGAATGAAAGTGGCGAAACGAAGACAATGTATGCAGATAGTGGGAGGCGGTTGAGGCGGACGCCAGATAGAGGGAAATAGTGGTAGTGGTCTGAAACGTCCATGGTCGTGGTGTGCTGGAGCCCCGGTAAGGTGAGAGTACAGGTAGAGAATCCGAGATCCATAGTAGAGTCCGGGCGCATTCAGTCGATGCTCATGCGATTCGGGTTGAGGCTCATCGCGCGGTTGTGTTGGGGCATTGCGCCTGCGCCTGTGCTCTTCCAACGCCCATGTTGAGCAGCTTTCTTGTTCTTTGTCACTGCAAGAGATATCAGCATCAAAAAATTGTCAGGTTTGAAACGAGCTGTCTTACGCTGAGTCTTTAAGCCTTGGCCGAATTTGCGCATCACGCATACGCCAAACACGAATGTTGCCACGAGCAGTACGATCGCAATGACGGCTGAGAAAGAGTGAGTATATACCTCGGATAGAAGCAATGTGCATAACTTACAGAATGTTGCTAACGACTTGTAGACGCTTTGGAATTGTGTGGTATTCCTAAATATCAAGACTTTGACCAGCTAGGGAGATGTGTATTGAGCATCACATCTAGCCGCCGTAACTAGGTAGACAGTGTACTCACTTTGTAAGCGAAGTACACAAACGCTCCCAAGCAACCCGTCATGAAAGTGACCATCATGACAGTGTTCTCATGACGTGCAGCCAAATGTCCCTCAATTAGGAGCACGATCGACAATGGTAGCGCGGCGCAAGTGACGTAGTACTCCCAGTTGTCACTCTGGAGTACAATCCAGATGAACTGCACGGAGAAGCCGATCCAAAAGAATACGTCGAACTTGACCAGACATTCGAAGATCTGGTAGTTCGCGTACATCTTCTTGATTCGGCGGTCGGCACCCAGGAACTTGTAAACTTTCCATCCGAATTCGTGGTAGATTTTCCAGCCGAGACCCATGTATACCAGCTGGGCGACGGCGATAACGATGGGGATGATTGTGGTAAGCACGTCGATGGGGATGTGGGATATTCCTTGGGAGACCTCGCCCGTTGTCGTCAGAAGGGAGTCGCGGATCTCGAAGATTTGGATGACAGCATATACAAGGAAGAGGGCATTGAACATCCTTGAAGGGAGGTCAGCAGACGTTCCGTGTCAAGTCCTAAGGAATCGTACGTTAAGCAAAGGAACTGAAGCGTATTCCTCGTATACACTGCATCCACTGCCATACCGAATTGGAAAACACTGACGGGCGTTGTCAGTGTCTAAGCTATCAGAAAAACGCGTATACATACTGGGCAAGAGCAAATATGCTCAGATAAACTGGCATTTTGCGTCCAGATATCTGGTCGGATATCTGGCCAGCCTCAGCTGCTTCGTTAAACCGAATAAACAAATCTGCCTCGATGGCTAAATCGATGGCTGTCTCGACGACGATTGTCAAGACATAAAATCGGCATGCAACTGAGTCGGGGAGCAGCTGCAAGACGAGTTAACAAGGGGCCAGAAGAGTTGTCCAGCAGTACGCACTTTCTGCCAAACTGTCCGTGTGTCCACTGGCTCCGACGGTATTGGAGGATATACCGCCGTCGGTATGCTCTCCTCACTCTCCTCATCTATACCCTTCGCATCGAGCTCTTTCGAATAGGACGGTTTTGACAGCGGTATCGAATTCATACGGCGGTGCTGGCTCGGACTGCCCGTGTCAAGGGCGAATGTTTGGTGCCGCGAATTTCTGTCATAGGGTGATGCGTGCTGGTCAATGAGATCGTCGTAGGATGCCTTGAACTCCTCTGGACGCTGCTGTGAAGGATACTCCGATAGATGGGTACTAGGTTGTCGGTGTGGGTAGCCTGTCTGCTGTCGAGAAGACATCACGGAAAGACAGAGAGACCTCGAGTTGTTCGTCTGTTTCGACCTGCGAGCAAGATAGAATATATCGCGAGGAACAACGGGAGCAGAAAAGACAGTGTGCAATGGAACTGTGAGAGAGAAACTGTTCAGCGATGCGGTTCACAACGAAGGACTGGCGACGGCGGCCTCGAGCTCCGACGCCGCAACTGTCTGGAGTAAACTTGATTGTCCCGTTCTCTATTTTTGATCCCGTGGCCGGTGGCACACCTTGGCACACCATCCCCGTTTTATTCTCGTTTCACACGTCGGCGACACGGCGACCTCGGTAAGTACCAATGCTCAACAGATTTTATTAACAGCAAGATCCTTGAGGGTACATAATATCTTCAAGGTTAACATTGTGGAAATATCCAGATAGTCAGGTCTGAAACTATCGGTTCAGCTGGCGACCGATCCAAACGCACGCCGCACAACCTCCACCGTGACCTTAGAGGAGCCGAAGTTTACCAGTAACCAGGTTGACGAGCTTCGCCGGTCCTTGAGTGCAGGCCAAGTCAGTACGCAGACCCAAATAAAAGCTACCTCATACCTGGCCCAACGCCTAGAACAGTTCGCGACCCAGCTGCAATTTGCGTCCGTCCACTGCGAAGAGATGTTAAGGGGGTGGTCGCTAAAGTACGCCAAGAAAAACCACTTGCGCGTCTTGAATGGATCGAGCGCACAGATTGAGACTTCGCGCGTGGGCTTGGAGTTGCAGCAGCTCCTCCTCGTTGGCACATCGCAGCGCGACCTTTGTTTGCCTATGGCGACGAGCATCAACATGCATCACCATACGCTAGAGTGGGGCGGACACAAACCCAGTGCGTTCCCATCGCCGCAGAAGCTGATTTCCGGGTGTGTTAAATGATTTTATCCGTGGTAGGTTTATTGAATCATACCGCAGGGTTGGAAACCGAGAGCGTTTGATAACATGCAAGTGTCGCGTGCCTGACCATGAAGTCAGCATGCGCCAGCAGCAACATGGTGATTGTCATCTCGCGAGCTCACGAGCACCTGTGAGAACATGAGATCGTGTACACATGGATGCAATGCACAGCATTGGACCCATTGCAGAGGATCACTCACTGTGCTGCAATTTTTCCTACCGACATCCCAAGATCGCTCCTTGCGACGAGAACCTACAGTCTTGGTTCAGCAGCCATACATCCCGACGGCGAGCGATATTTACATACCAACTTGCATTCATCCTCGACGTCAACCTGTAGAGTTTCACGTGGAGGAGCCTCCTTCCGACGCTCTTGGGTTTTCACGCCTACCCAGTACCCTGCAGAAAGTGATGCAACCGCCAAAGCAACGTATGTCGCGAGTTCTGAAGTATAAGCGACCCTATCGTATCAATAGGTGCCTACGTGACTTTGAGTGACTTACCTGAGTTCATGGTCCAGATATACGATAGACTGAGACCGCGGCGCACGGCTGATATCCGGCGTGGTGGATCGTAGTGTCAGTGGAGGAACTTGAAAGAGCTCGGAGACGCGACGCGAAAACGCGTCTCTCAATGCGGTAATCGAATTTCCTTTTACTGACCCGACCCTCCACCAAACCAGCTTAAAAATTTCGTGCATGCACCGACGGCGCTGAAACGATGAACACGGATTGCGAATCATGTATGTATTTCAAGCGTCGAAAGCAAAACACCACATGAAACACAACGTAGATCGCTCGGCGTGAAGTATTTGAATACACGGTATGGATTTAGATGAAAATGAAGATCGGAACACGATGTGGGGCAAGTATGTGTACAATGGATGGTCAAGTGTTCCCCAGAGCACAAAGAACGATAAAAAAGGTATCAACCAGTTGTGGGTCAATCAACGATGGTAAGTACGCGGGTTCAGCGGAGCTCACGAGTCGTCAGTGTCCGTGGACGACCCTGTCTCCTCCCCTTCAACATCTGTATAGCATCGCTCAGCACAACGAAGGACAACACGGCCAGCAAATCAACTCACCTATCAGATAGTCCGGCTCTGCAATCCTGACGGGCGGAGGCGGCGGTCGAGGCGGGCTTGGCAATCTTGGAGGAAGTCCATTTATCTTCCTATTCGCACTAGGCACGCCCTTCTTTCGACCTCTCCCAGCTGTAGTAGCGGTAGCAGTGGTAGCGATGCTTGGGCTTTTGCCTGAGGCGGAAGTAGATGTAGGTGTAGATGTAGAAGCAACAGGGGTGTCGAGGGATGAGCTGGACTCCGGTGACGAGGACTGGTCGGCGACGAACGAAGCCGTTGAGCTCGCCCGTAGCTTTGATGGCACTCTCGACTGTGAACCAGAATGCGGTAGAAGATGGGTCTGGTTCTATATTGTAAGCATTGTCGGGCGAAGAAGACAAGTTTTACATACAGTGCTTAACCCTCCATCGGGCTGTGCTTTCACGCGGGAGACAGCCTGAGGAGAACCTGATAGAGACTTGTTTATGATATGAACGAATCAATAGTATAGAGCACCCTACCTGTCGCTTTCCCCTTTTTCGGTTTCTTGTTTGGGGAGACTTGCGGGGATGCAGGCTATATCAGGAGTCATAATTTAGTTCAGATCCGCTTATACTGCGATGAGCATACGTACGCGTTTTCGTTTATTGAGATTAAATTCAGCGTCGTCTGGTGTGAGTAGACATTAGTTTACGCAAGACACGAACGCGCGAGCGAGAAGCAGCTAACCTGCGCGCTTCATCTTCGATTTGCCCTTACCCTTCGCGCCGTCGTCAGACATGTTCCCGTTGTCAGATCCAAAATAAGGCGACGCTGAGCGCGCAGCCTCAGATGCAGTTCTGTACAATATCAGCCGTTAGGACGAGTATATTATCAGGGAACAAGGCTTACTTTGATTTCGCATTCGCACCGCGGGCGGCTCCTCTTCGCGAGCCAGTACCAAGTCCCATGCAACCGCTCAGATGTGGCGCGTAGCGATTCGACGCAATCTATGCAGAGCAAGGTTAGAAGCGTAAGCATCCAAAGAGATGTAACATTACCGGGCGCTTGCAGTTTAAACAATCAAAATATATGTTTCCGTCGGATTTACTGGACGGTGTGCTAGCGCCCGTGCCATTGGCTGCCGACGGTGACGCTGTCGATACAGTGGGTGCCGCCGAATTAGATGGTCCTGCCGCATGGACTGTGTGACTGATTTAAGCATGCAAATCGGAATTGAGTGAGGGCAATAGCGCACCCATGCCACAGCTGGTAGCGTGTCCCGACGGTCAGTAGCCGCGCAACAAGAACCCTAAAACGCGTACCGTGTATTGCAGACGTGACATATCGCCCTATTCCTAGCTGCTTCATGGTGAGACTGCAGAGTAACGTCCAAGACCACGTCGTCCAGCATTGTGTTGAAGACCCGAGACGCCTGCGCGTCATTGCAATTAAGATGCCGTTATGCTGACTAGAAATCGGAAACGCACCAAAGCAGACAGCATCTCGTCTCTCTCCTTCTTGGACATGATTACTGGAAAGCCAGGTGTATGATCTTGCAGTGTAGAAAGCTATGGTACGAAGAGAACGATAGCACTTGCTAGTAGACGTCAGTGAATGAACCTGTAAATTGTGAACCAACAATGGCCCGATCAAAGTTCGCGGGCTTCGGCCACGCGAGCGAGTGGTTGGCGATCACTTTGTGCATTTCCAGCTCGTAGGCTCCAGTGTAACAGAGTGTACATAACCTGCATGCCTGTACAAAACTTCAAAACTCTAGCCGAACTACAGTACAACATGTCAAACATTACAAAAAGCGCGTATTCTAGATAGTCTACGGCGATCCAAGAAGCAAAACAAAACAAGCATATTAACTGTGTAAGTATACTGGTACAAAGCGGGTAGGAAACTGCGTCAGAGTCCAAAGTGGTTTGGCATATTGGAAAAGTCGAAATTATACCCATGAACCTGATCAGACGAGGCCCCCTGCAGCCAATCTTCCATACCAGGCTGCGCATCAAATGTCACGGGCGCCCCATTTGACTGGTGGGGAACCGCAGCGGCGAGGGACGACGGGGTCATGGTGTTCGTACCGACAGGCTGGGGTGACTGTGTCCCAGAACGCGGCCACCACTCGTACCCGGGATAGTACGATGTAGAGGCCTCCACGCCCGGAACGTCAAGTCCCAGCATATGGGCCATGATGCGGGTGGTGAGGTCCTGCACACCGTTGCCGGGAGATGCAGGCGCTTGCTCCCAGTTGCTGAAGGCCTCACGTTGGAGATAATCAGAAGCCTTTTCCTGTCCGAAGGCATCCTCAGCTGGCCGCTTGTGCCTATCTGGACCAGGCGTCAGCGCGCTGTCGAAGCGTACTTTGGCGCCATGTAGTAGATCCCATGCACGCTGGGCGCTGGGCCAAACAATCTGACGAAGTAGCAGTTAGCGTGGATCGCCATAAATTCACTTTGAACACACCTCCATCTCCTTCAAAGCATTTAGACAAGATTGCAGTCCGAGGGATGCCTGTAGATTCGAGGGTCGAAGGGTGACTACAAAAACCTAAGCAAAGGGTCTGAGATCCATGATTAACCGAAACTCACGGGTGACGACATGCATGATACTGTCAATGGACACCCTTTTAGTAGCTAGCACTGGACGTTGTGTGAATCTCATGACTTACCCTGCACCCAAGAGATAGGACGAGAGCGATGGGGGGCTGCATTTGAGGCTGAACTTCTCGTGATACGATGTGGCTTGGGAAATTGTCAGATGCTAGTTCGTACCAAAGACTGCAGGAAACCGCACCTATAGTGCTGATGTGGCCGGCAGCACCTTGGCAGAGGTCAAACGCTTTTAGCGACGTTGTATCGGTCTCTGTCCCTTGCCACAATTTCTCGGACCTATGATGATGGTCAGTGAACGATGACCGACCACGCTCCAGAGTGTAATGTTACCCTTTCCAATTTGGCATGCTAGCACAACGAAGCAGTCAGCGATGCATGCACAGCGACGCACAAGGAGCCACTCACAAGGCACGATGCAGTAAAAGAACCGCAGCCCAATACCGGATATGAAGAAATAGGATGTGCGGGGGAGGTGTGACTCGCTTGCTCGCTGGGTCGTAACGCAGATCGTCTGGGAGATCGATATACCATTGGTCCAGCTGCATTTCCAAGTTACTCAGGATGGTACGTCGGGGCGTCCTCGTCAAGTTGCGAACTGGATAAAGCTGCGTCAGGGTGGAGCCAACAATGACACCTAGTACATCGCAAATTAGCAAAAGATCAAGCGATCCAGTGGTCGCTACCAACCAAGACGCGCATCGGCGCAGAAGCAACTAAATATCCTGCCCGGGACAGGTGGATAATTGAGCTTGGAAGTGTCATAGGTCAAGGGTCTCCATGGCTCATTTTCCTCCTCCTGTGGGGGGTATTAGAGTACGCACTATACGAAGTGGTTGATAGAGACATACTGCGTTTGCGACGGGAAGAGGTGTATCGTAGTCACCCTCATGAATGGCAACCGGTCGGCCTGTAAGACGAAATGCAGTGAGATGGCAACTCATAAAGGATATTAAACGGAAAGTAATTACCCATATATAGCGAAGCACACCTGTGTCCCCGTCAGTCAGTATTCCTGAGGCTTTCATCTCTGAAAGTGGCTTACTTATCAGCGGAACAACAGATCCACCATATCTGTTTCCTGACTTGTTTCTCCTCGGCAGAAAACAAATCCTTCCCTTGTATTTTCCATTTGTCCGCGTTACGGTTCAATCCAAGGTCCAGCGCCTGTAAACTTTAGTACCTATTGTATCAAACTCAAAGACTATATTCACCATGCGTATTCCCATGCCTGAAGAGATATATGAGTGGTTCACATGAGGCGGGGATTGAACAAAAGAACGCACCGATATAAAGCCATCCCTGTTCCATAGAACCTAGAAGAAGCTGTTATTCCCAGGGTGCTTTGGGCTTTTGGAAGCATCCCTACCAATTCCAAACTCTCTGTGACCAAGGAGAAGGAGGGCTTGACATGTCGAAGCCTGACTGCGATGAAATACCCTCGCTATATTTTATGTCAGAGGGTGAAGGCGTGGAGTTAAGATAGTAAACTTACTGAGGACTTCTCGCGCATCATTCAGATAGTCACAACCAACCTCCCACATTTTGCCAGGCGCAGGCGGGGGGTTTGGTTCCTCGCAATAACGGGCTGCGATGGCAAACATGGATAAGAGCAATACCTTAGACACAGTCTGGGAAGACTCCGGTAGTCTAGTATGGGGTTGGGGGGAAGGTGACTTTTGGTAGTCTTCGGCAAGTCTATCGAAAGTGTAAGTCATGAGCATATCCACTTATCGAAGAACATCTCATACCGGAATTTACTATTGAGATTGTTCGAACCCAGCTTTAGTGTGTTGTCCACGACAGAAGATAAGAGTAGCGGCCTACCTCCTGTTAAATTCACTCATAAATTTAGCCTTGTGAAGTACCGGGAAGCTGGGGTGGACATGAGCAAAATAGAGCTCGACGAGTCGGTCTTGTACGGGAGTCGGGGGAAACGTGACGGGTACATCGTCTTCTGACAGAAACGAAGCCAGGCGATCCTTCGCCATGGGCCAAACTCGCGCCATCGGCAATCTCCTGGAGGAGGTTTAGAGTCATCAAGTCAAGAGTGGGGGAGGTTATATACCATATTCCGCCGTCTTTGCGCTCATCAGAGCGATCTGCTCTACTCAGCAGGTGTAAGCCGCTTGCCTTGCCGTGATATCGAACCTATACCACAAATTAGTCAGGGATCTACGCAAATCACAATTGCACGAACCTCTTGGTTTTCATCAAGGCTGAGTTGCCCAACGCCGTCCGCAGCGTCTGTCGAGGCATCGAATTCTGAGTCGTCTTCATCTAGAACACACGTCCTTGAGCACCAGAATGGCATGCTTTCTGAAAGTGTTTTCTTACTACTCTCCATGGTGTACATGTCGTTCCAATCGGGCTGAGCAAATGGCACAGTTGCTTGATTTGCATCCAGACGACGTCGTTGGTTCATGGGAGTGCCGCCTGTGTCATATGTGGACGGGTTGTGGGACGGAAAAGCCGTGGGATCTCCAGATGACGACGAGTAATTTGCAGACGCCAAGCGATTAGAAAGATTGTCTTGCCATTCAAGTGTGGGCACAGTCAAAAGTGCTGGATCTAAAATTGTGACATCTTTAGCGCCCACCACAAATCAAAGCAGGGGCACCAACCTTGGTTAGAAGAGACAATTTCACGCGATATTCTCGATTGTCGACGTGAACGACCCGCATCACGAGCAGGTGAAGATTCATTTTCACCCCGGAGTATTGAAGCAAAGAAATCTTCCTTCGTTGTGCCCCCGGGTTGATTTCTCCTCCCAGATGGACCCTGTTGTGAGAAATCAAGACGGTACATGGGACAAAAGTGAAGCGCCCAAACGTACAAAAGGTCCAGAGTCGACTCTACTAAGAATTTCCCGTGCAAGCGGATCCTGCTTCAGGTCTGCTATAAGACTTTGCGCCCGGGGGTCAGGGCAAGTGAGTATAGTCCCCAAGAGTGATTCGACTTGATGCCATCTCTGCTCTATGGCGTGTATGTAGCCTTTGGGTGGACCCCGTTTGTAGCTCGGACCTTCACGCATGCGGTCAAAATCGATACTATAAAGACAGTTAAAGACAGACATACCGAGATAAGTACATGCTATGGAGGATAACGCGTTCGATTAGGACCGCGTAGAAACCATATACACAAAGAGCACGCACCTGTACCGGTGGCTGCGCAGCTTTTACACTGATCTATCTCTGGTGAAAAACGCTCGCACTTGCTCTTGGTTTTCCTGCACTGATCGCAAGCTTGTGTTCCGTCTGTTAGTCAGGGGGCAAAAACACTAAAATGTGAGCCAAACTGACCTCTACTGCTGCGTTTCCTGGTCGCTTGTCCGTCTGGGTGTCCGTCGTCGTCTGAGGGATCGGAGTCGCGCCAAAGAGTGGTCATCTCTGAGTTTGCGCTCGTAAAACCTGTGTTTGCTCGTCGTGGATGCAGTTAAAGAGTCGAATAAGGACTTGTCCGGCGATCGAGGTCGACGTCAGGAGGAGTTTGTTTACCGACAGCCTGGCTCAGCACTCTGCCACTCCCACAGTCGCGTCGAGTCAAATCCTTACATTTCTAGCAGATTCTCTGGCTGCAAAAACACGTCGTGCAACACAAAACAATCGTGTTGCGATAGGCATGTCAGATATTACACAGTGGTATCGATCCCCGATGTCCAATATTGGGTGAATTGGCTCAATGTACATCCTCTCAAGAGCATCGTTTACTTCAAAGGGCTGAACGACAGTGGTTGCAAAATAAACGCGTCCATTGTCGTAGCTAGCTGGGAAGTCTGCAGCAAGAAGTCAGCTCGTGGCTCGCCCAGACAACAACGAAGTCTCACCTTGGACACCGTCTCGGCCCAGCCATCTATTTTCCACGCCTTCTCACGTAGTTCCTTCCGAGCTGCGAGATCACTGGGGGGCAGGTGAGTGACGTTCTTGCGAAGTGAGAAGAACACATACGGATACTGCCACAGGTGATGGACTTGATGCAAGCGGCCAACTTGCGAGAACCAAGCGCCAACAGGCTCGACAAATTTGCGGCGGGCCTCAATGCCTTGCCGCCTATAAAAGCATGCATCAACAACAAGACTTCACAACAAAGAGTTAAGCTCACCATGTCTGCTCCCAGTCCAATAGTGTCCCTGGTTGAAGCTGGTACGTCCTGAGCTCGAAAATCCCTCCTTCAGCATGAGGAGGAGCCGTAGGCAAGAAAGAAAACTCTTGGCCGAGCTGGGCTGAGCGCGAAGTAAGGTAAGGAAGCATTTCTTGGTATGCTTTCCGATGCTGGGATTGTAGTTAGCATACCCATCGACGCGCACATTTTAAAAAGCATTACCTGCGCGCCCTCCTTCCGTATCAAAGCAGTCGTTTTGTCGTATCCACTGTAGTTTTCGTATTCGAGAATATGGACTATGGAGAAATTGAGAACCAACAGTGCTAGAAATATGGTAATAACCATGCTCACAGTAAGTGTCCTGCACTCCCACTACCGTCTCCCAGTCTCCAGTGAGTTTGACGTGAAGCTCGGGGTCGCTTATGAGTCCTGTGTAATATTTTTCGCTGTACAATTGAGCCACGTCAGCTCAGTCTACCCGGACTACGACTCTAAGACTGACGCTGCTTTCTTATATGCCTCCGCCGCCTCGGGCTTAACATGGTGTACTAAGCGCAAATCAGGGCCTGTACTTGTCAAAGAAAGTACTGCAAGAGCTTACCCTCAATTCCATGCACGTATTTGCCTCTCGCGACCAGCCGCGAGTGCTGCTGCAGTTCGAGATCCCCAGCCTGTTTTGCCTCCGGTGAGCCGTGTAACAAAGACTGCGGGGTGGCTTCAGCAATCGAGCGCACTCAATCGAGGCAAACCAATGTATACCTTGACCGAGACCGATCTACGCGCTGCTACGCTGTACGAAAATTTGGGGGTAGCCCGTTTTGCTGCGAGTCCCAGCATCGTTGTCGTTGTTGCAGAAAGAGGTGCGGTGATCAGCTGTCCACAAGGTCGCGCCCCGCTGTGTCCCCGCGCCGCCCAATGACGTAAGCGGGGTATCGCCGCAAAAACATTGCTTGGCCATATAACGTCGTCTTATACATGTATCGTTCACTGCTAAGTAGATCTTCTACTACTTGCAAGAGCAGAAGGTCCCATAGTATTGTCGAAGCTATACACACGAACCGGGGCCGTATCACTCCTCTCTTCGTCGCGTCCAGACTTCGTAAATGCACCACTGCTCCTGGCGCATTTCCTGAAGACTAGTGCGGATGTATCGCACTGCGGGTATTGTCGCACTCGACACCGCGATGCTACATTCACGCAAGTGGTATGCACCATCGACAGCGGCATCCGCACACGAAAGTTCGTGCGGTAAAGCCAACTGTCCGTCAAGTGCGGTGATCAGTATGGCTGGTCACAGTAATTTATGATGGAGCGTACCCAAGAGATCTTGTCTGCAGATATCTGAAACTCGGAGGCACGGAGGATGGACTCGGTGTCCTTGTCGACTAACCATGCCATCTCCAAAGCTCCACTGGAGTTGGCCGTTGACATTAGGTCCATAGTGACCATATCGCCAGCTTGGGCGCCTAGAAACATGAGTAAGTCCTCGTCAAAATATCATGGAGTCAAAGTACATACTTCCAGAGCTACGGA
Source organism: Plicaturopsis crispa FD-325 SS-3 (assembly GCA_000827205.1). Classification (NCBI taxonomy): domain Eukaryota; kingdom Fungi; phylum Basidiomycota; class Agaricomycetes; order Amylocorticiales; family Amylocorticiaceae; genus Plicatura; species Plicatura crispa. Next base: position 1,599,906 of record KN832555.1, read on the forward strand.
ACGCGGTTCCGGGCTGGCCGTCTAGCGCCTGGGACAGAGGATAATCTAGATAGTGGCTGATGGCTTCGCCCCCCAGGACGCGACGTCTGCCCTCCTCCACTGTGAGCATGCCTTCTGCAGCCTCTGTAGAAGACAATAAGTCTAGGTATTTGGCTGGAAGCAGGTTGATGGTAGTCTCCAGCAGACATACAGAGCCAAGACATGGTGCTCGGGCGTACGATGATATAGATGGCCACTCGATGACGGTCGTAAAAGGCACACCCTCTGCTTTGGAAAGGAGGAGCGAGGATAACCACGAAGGTTTATAGCGGCTCAAGATCAAGTCTAAATAATGACCGGCGCGACCCTGTTAATGGACAAACATCAGCTGGGACACCTGTGAGGCGGTAGTTAATCACTAACAATATGATGCCTGTTCCTTTCTTCGCCTTCAGTGCCGACGGTGAACGCCTGTCCGCCGCCAAGCTCAATGCCATGGTCGAACCATATTTCCGGAATCCTATTCGACAGAATGGTAAAATAATTATCGGCCATGAGGGTCTCGTTATGCGATGCATTCAAGTGCGAGGGCCCCATAAGCCTCAAGAACTCCGCGGCATGCCTGCGAGTGAGCATAGCTCCGTGTCCGAGCCATGCAAACGACGCGTGAATTTTCTGAGACGGTGATTCCAAGGTGCGGAGCTGGCTGGTGAGGTGCTCGTGAGGGGGGAGGACGTGGAGGGTCGGTGCGTTATTTTCCGGTGTCAGCTGCAGCTCGTTGAAGCGAAATTGCATGGCTCTGATTATTTCTGGTAAAACGAGATAGTCATCGTCCTAAGTGGCCTTCAATCAATGCGCATACGAATACACAGCGGCAATAATTCACCTGCACAAAACAATTTGGCATGGATGCCTGAGCGCATGCAAGAAAACGCGCTTGGAAATATAGGTTGTCTGGGGAATTGTGTATCCTGAGCTTTTCGGGTGGACAAGATGCGCCCTCAAAGTCCTAGCAGGGATGCCGTTGAGTTCTTCTTGAGTTCGCTGATTGGCAGATGTTGGAGGACGCACTTTGAACGACAACTGGCGAGGACTGTTATTCCAGATGAACACTTCACCGATAGGGTTGGTCAGTAAGGGGTCGCACAGTACCGCAGCGATGCGGACGACATTTGGTAGACGCGACCAGTTCAGGACGACGGCAGTCGTGTCGGGATTGGCAGGTCGGTCGAAACTACCGGGCGAAAACGATACGCGCCGATGTCCTACATTGGAACGTGTATATGTCGCTGGAAAGGACGAAAGACCGTGTCCCTGTTGCTTTCGCAGCACGTCCGACACAGAGCCTTGAAGTTGAAATCTGAAAACACCAATGGCCAAGGAGACGATGATGATGGCTAAAGAAACGATGCGCCAGGATGATACACGTCGCGGCATAAGTAGCTGCTAAAGTGTGGGTGAGCGCTAGCCGCGCTGAGTCCTCAGGCTCCTCTGCAATATTACGAATTACATAGACTATAGTAGCTACGCAGAAGTCGACGAGGAGTAAGGCAGATGAAGCTTGGACAGAAAGTGCGCATCGCAGTCGGCTGCACAACTTTGTAGAATCCCGGGGCATTGGAAGCTCTTCAAAATGCGCTGGGATGATGCTCAAGAGAATTATATTGATGTGTACAACAAAAGCACCTAGTCCATTCTGCCCTTCAGCGTGCGAGTGACCACTTTGTCTTTCGTGCTGGAAAGCAATCATCCTTGAGCCAAATCAACACTAAGTTGGCAGAACAGAACACTCACATGACATGCACAACAGCTCCCCAACCAGAGAAAGCATCACGGTCGACAGCGTTCAGGAGAGTTTGCGATATTGTCTCGAAGAGATCTTCGGGCTCAAGATCGGGCTCCCACAGTCCCTCCGCCACACCGAACAATTTCGAGCTCGCCGTTCCCGCTACGACGAAGTCCTTTGCGAAGTTGAGACACCCGATCAGGTCCGTTGCTGCGATGAACGGCTTGACGCCGCCAGATGGTGTCTTTCCTAAACCCGCGACGACAGGCTCGATGAAGTACGGGCCAAAGCGGTGCTCGTATAACGTGGATGAGACAAGGTGGGCAAATGTTTCAGGTTCGATCTCGCGCTCCTCCTTGATTGTGTACATGTTGACGCGGAACCGAAATCGTTCACGGCTGTTGGGGTACAGTAAGCAATCTTGGAGCAGAGAATCAAAACGGCGCGCATACAGAGTAGCTACATCGGTTGCAAGTCCTGGCAGGCCGAGGTAGATTCGGTCTGTTACAGGGAATATCTGGAAACAGGTTAAGCCGAAAGGCACATATATAGGTTGAAAGACACACCTTTTGGAAATTCGAGGTGATGCTCAACGCCTGGTTCCCCAGCCGTAAGTCAGATGCGATGGCTACACAGTCTTTCCCGACCATGGCCACGACCGACCCTCCGTTATATTCCATGATCGACTGGAGATGCTATCAGTACACATGCTTTCTGTACATTCAGATGATTTGGACAGACCATGCTGGGCAGAGAGAATGTAAGGCGTTCGACCGGTTACGCGTTGGACAAGAGGCAAGAACGAGGACACGCCAAAGTGTACGCGTCGCCTCTGTCACGCGAGATATTGCCGAAAGCATTGATCAGTAGCCCCTATCTACGCTTTCTCTACGCCATGCATGGAGCAGCTAATTCGCAACGGGCAATAGCGGTCGAAGTGAGAGACCCAAATGCTACCCAGACATCCTACTCCTTCGACCGTTGAAAAGCTGCAATAGTACAATGCGCTTTCCTACGGCAATAACGACTTGTGGAAGGCTGAAGCTCGCTCGATATCTGGCTGTGTCAGCACCGGCGAAACATGCACAGGCGATTTCTGTTGGAATGAAGGCGCATGCAAAGGTATGTTGCTTTCTATCGGCTCAGATCACCTCTCTCAAGGCCCTATTACAAAGACCAGGATCGCCAAAGTCGATGCGGATCGACCGTTTTCGCCTGCATTGGTCGATTCGTTCAGTAGACGTCATGACTATCTTCGCATATCGTTGACGGAGAGGTGCAATTTGCGATGTGGGCCTCCCTATACCACATAATATCCTCTACTAAGGTCTTTATATAGGCTTCTATTGCATGCCTAGTGAAGGTGTGGAGTTATCGCCGCAGGGCAAGCTCCTTACGAATGACGAGGTCATCCGCCTAGCTACTCTTTTTGTCAAGAGTGGTGTGCAAAAAATCAGACTGACGGGTGGCGAACCGACCGTAAGAAAGGACATCCTCGATATCATATGTGAGTAGCTCCAACAGTACAGTGAATAAACGGACGGACTAAACAAATCCGTAAAGCTCGACTACATGAGCTGCGTCGATATGGGCTGAGATCTATTGCCATGACGTCGAATGGTCTCTCGCTGCATCGAAAATTACCCCAGTACATTGCGAATGGGTTGACCCACCTCAACCTCAGGTAAGCTGTGTATCCTGACCGGTTTGCAACTGTCAAAGTCACCAATGTTTTCCTCTTGCTAGTCTGGACACTTTGGATCCTTTTAAATTCGAAATCATGACGCGACGAATGGGCCACGATGCAGTTCTGAGAACGCTTGATGCTGCTTTAGCATCGTCGGAGTTACACTTGGTCAAATTGAACGTCGTAGTCGTCAAAGGCTTGAACGATTCCGAGGTAAACGACTTTGTTGACATAACCAAGGACAAGGCGATATCTGTCCGGTTTATCGAGTTCATGCCTTTTACAGGTAAGTCTGTATGCAGAGTATGCACCTTCGACTGACTGTTGATTTACTAGGAAACGCATGGGACAAGGACAAGATGGTCCCATCTTCAGAGCTGCTGTCCCGTATCTCGGCCAAGCATCCATTTGTGGTCAGAGCCTCCGACGAGAACAACGACACAGCGCGTTCTTGGAAAATTCCGGGTTATCGAGGCACTTTCGGGTTCATTAGCAGCATGTCCGACCATTTCTGCTCATCGTGTAACAGGCTGCGCATCACTGCAGATGGTCAAATAAAGGCAAAGTCTTCTATGGTCTATTATACAGTTAAGTCTCATGTATACCACAGGTTTGCCTGTTCGACGCGAAGGAGGTGTCATTGCGAGATGAGATCCGTCGGGGGGCGTCCGACGCAGAGCTCTTGCGCACGATATCCGTGGCTGTGAACGGGAAGCAGGAGAAACATGTAGGCATGGAAGATATAGATGTGGTCACCAACAGGCCGATGATCTTGATCGGTGGGTGACGAACCTTGTACCAGTCTGTATCTTAGCTGTAGCTTGTAATATGACCCTAATTTTTTCATTTCCATGCAGGTACGGGTCGATCACGTCGCATTTTGTCCTCGACCACAAGATCTTCCCTGACGCCAAAGCGCTCGCGGTTTAACGTTCTCCCCCATCAAACGAATATCGAAGTACAGCAGCGCTATTTCGCCTCCTCATCTGTCATGTCCGAAGGTCGCTCCCAGTTGACCCATTTGGACGCTGCTGGACGTGCTTCAATGGTCGATGTCTCCCAGAAGGAACCCACGAGAAGAACAGCCACAGCAAGTGGCCGTATCCTCATTCCCCCCGTTGCATATAGGCTGGTCACTGCCGGCTCTACATGCGATGATGTCGACTCAGCAAACGCCGATTCTCCCTCGGAAAAGGCGGTCAAGAAATCGCAGGCCAAAGGCAATGTGTTGACAGTCGCCCAGCTGGCCGGGATTATGGGGTCCAAACGCACTTCAGACCCCATTCCGCTGTGTCACCCACTTGCATTGTCCCACATCTCTGTGACTTTGACCCCGGAGGTGTTAAATACGCCCGTTAAAACATCGGCATCCAGCGAGCTCGAGCACTGTATAGTCTGCACCGCGACAGTATCGTGCGAAGGCAAGACTGGTGTCGAGATGGAGGCTTTGACGGCTGTATCCGTTGGTCTTCTGACGGTATGGGATATGCTGAAGGCTGTAGCGGGTAAAGAGATGGAAATTGGTGATGTTAAAGTTACACACAAGACGGGAGGGCGGAGCGGTGATTTTGTTAGAGCATAGCCCAGTATCGTGACAACCAGTCGAGCAACTAGTTCATCCAGAATACATGCATCCTAATCTTTCCCTTGGTGAATCGTATCGGCGAGCGTTCGACGCTAGTTCCCGTGCTATCGACACACACATCACTGTGATGCAGCTGCTGCGAGGTTTTTCGCGAGACCTTCGGTCAGGGAGCCAGTGTCAGTCGTCACATTGATCTGGAGGAAGAGCGTCAGCGCGACCACTCGGACGGACACATGATTGACTTGAAACGCACCATATCAAAACCCTGCGCGGCGCGCTTCGCGCCTTGGGCACCGCTTGTGCAGAATATCGCGCTAGATTTGCCGTTGTGTGAGTTCATGGTGCTTAGCCATAATGCGTGATCAGCATCAAGTGTACCATTTTTTGCCTGCGGCGTGCGAGACGGTGAGGATCCGCTGGATGACCTTCTCGACTTCCGGATGGGGATCGGGCGAGGGTGTAGGGAAGCCCAACGCAAGAGAAAGGTCGAAGGGCCCGATGAATAAGACGTCTGGATACCTCACGGTGTCATCGTTGATTTACTTATGAGATCTTTGTGACAGAATGCGCACCGAGTCCGTCGACTTTCGCGATTTCTTCGAGGTTGTCTACCCCTTCCTTATTCTCAATTTGTATTATGACAACAACGCTGTCATTTGCAGCTTTGAAGTAATCCGCAGTGGAAAGGCCCCAGTTCCCGTGGACGAAGGGGCTCCCAAACCCTCTGCGACCCACTGGGGGGAAACGAGCATCAGCTACGATCTCCCTCGCTTTCTCTGCAGTAGATACCTAAATCGACAATGTCAAATCATTTGTCACCCCCCATGGGAATGATAAGCTACACACCATGGGTACTAGGATGCCCCTCGCGCCAGCATCAAGCGCATACTTGATCTGCCAACTAGTGCTGGCACTTGCACCTGTCGCAGGTATCCTTATGATCGTACTAACTTTCCCCCTTCCGATGCTTTCGATCGCCGCGACATTCTCTGCGGCACCGGGCTGCAGGGATACGAGTCCGTGCTCGCAATCAACAAGTATCCACGAAAGGTGGGGGGATGATTCTGCCATCGTGCGTGCATGAAATGCGCCGGGCAGGGTGAGCCACGCGCCAAAGGCGGGCTTAACAGCTTGGAAGGCCTCGCGCAATGCGTGGGTGGTCATTGTAGTGCAATGGGAGCAGAGACGAGAGTGCACCCCCGCAGCTATATGAGTGCTGAGCCATGGGTGGTAGAATCGGGCCGGATTTGGACCACTGGCAGCGCCTGACACCTAGAGGCCGAAGTGCTGTCAGCAGATGTGGCAAACTTGGAAGTCATGACATAGGTAGTCACAGGTTCCATATTTTCAGCGCCGAAGACGCAGTGGTTATTATCGATCGATTTCCCATCTACGAATAGAGGTAGGTGTTGGGTTCCTAGACTTCAGCAAAGATAACACAGTCAGTGACACCCACTGTGCAGCTGTACTTAGAACCTCTCAAGGTATCTCGCTAGTTCACTGATGCAACGGCGTCATACATCAAAGTGAGGAGTAGCAGAAAGTCCGTAAGTATACACTATAAAATACATAAATAATCGTCAGTCATCGGGAAATAGAAATGCAATAACGATAGTTTGAAAAGTACGAATGTCGATGACCCTGCCAACCCGTCGGCCGCGTAGTCGTGTTCTCGAGAGATCACCAGTGACCCCTCTCGGCTCCTACAAATCCCAGTTCCAGAGCATCCTCAACACCCTCGGGTCTGTCGGCCCCATTAAGTCCGACGTATCCGACGCGGTCATACACGCGTTTGGCACTATTCTCGTGGCCTACATATAGGACGACGAATTGTTTGTTGGAGGCAAGTAACCTGTAAGGCGAAGAGCACGTTTAGATAAGAGATCACTTGAGTTGAGACCCGACAGACCTTTGAGTAACGGACCGAACGAGATGCTCAGCAAGTCGCTGACCCCTCCAGCTCTCCTTGGTGTAGACTTTGGTTATCGCGGTCACTCTGAGAGAGCTGCGCGTTGCGGCGCAGATCGCCGCAATCTCTCCGCGAACTTCATAAACCCATAGAAGGCCTTTCGTTATTAACTCCTTCGCCTCGATCGTTGCGCCTTCAATATCAAGCGGAAAAAACCGCTGTGAAGGATGTTATTTGACGTCTCCTAGCACGAAGAACTGCAGCTCACCGAATCATCTGCAAATTCCTTGCACAGCCGTGCTACACCATCAAGGTCAGTTGAAGCGGCCTTTCGGATGAGATGACCTGGCGGGATCCGGTAATGCGGATCTCTGTACGGGCGCAAAGTTTCAGCCGTGCAATAAGTGAAAAGTGCGGCGTAGAAGGGCTCCGCGAACGGCATGATTCCAGTAGCCTCGGTCCAATGTTTCGCAAAACATTTGACCAATGAGGCTAACCCGAAGACGGAAAAGACACGCTGGGGAGCAGTGTAATCAAGTAAAGACTGCACGAGCTGAGAGACCCGTGGCGTTAGCCACGCTGGACTCATAGCAGCTGCTGTGTTTGGGGTCCATAAAAAGATAGGATAGTTTCCCAATATCCAGGAGGTACAGGAGAGCACCATGTCGAGGACGGGGAAAGATGACTGCGGCTGAGTCGACCATAAAGTCAACCAGAATGAGCCACCATCAGGTTTAGAGGTTGATGACGCTGGGTGAACTTCGGCGTCGGCGGTAAATTGAAACTCAGTCAAAAGATCTACTGCACTAGCGCTTTTGAGGGCGTTAGCGAGTATGATATTGGCGGAACGCTCGTGGTAGTTCAATGTGGGGTACGTCGCGGAAAGAAAATCTCCAACGGTGCTGTGGAATGTAACATGCAGGCGGGGGGAGGATGAGGAGCGAGGGACCGCGATGGGCATAATGAGAGTTGAAGCGAAGTGGAATAATAAGCACAGCGCAGCTCTGAGTCTCTGAGGAAGGTGTAAGTCGTACCTCGGGCCCTGGGCAAGGGGAAGTAGAGATGCAGCTGGAATACAAAGGACTACCGCATCAGCTTGACTTCTTTATACCAACGTGGAAGCAAACCTGAAGAAATAGATGAACATATGTATCGTGCAGAGGCACCAGTACTGCATCTTCATCGTTGATTCCATCGTGCTGGGAGTGTCGCAGGATAACCGAGAGTCTGCGCGGAGTCCGTGTAGCGGTGTTTGACTTTTGGATGTGTCTCCGGCTAAAGATGATGAGAACATCTAACTGAGCCTTGGGCATGATCCAACACCAATGGGGAATAGGCCGTGCTTCGTGACGGTAGGTATGTTGAAAATCCCGTCGGCCCTCGCTATCGGATTGAAGGATTCTCCGACTCGCGCTCGTTTGTGGCTGCAGAAAGCGCCTAGGTGGAGGTGGCCCGCAATACTTCACAAGAACCCCACGAGAGAATTAGATCTTATAACGGCTTTATCTTGATGAAATGTCTAGCCAGCAAGAGTAAAACCAAGCAAAGGAAGTAAAGTCGACCAACTTTCGACGAACTGGTTAGAGTTGTGGACTTGAGTAAAATAGAGAAGCGCCGGACGACGAATATTGAATCCACGTGGACCCACATGGTCGGGGCACAGCTCTCGTTCCGCGTTTGTTCCGCGTTGCTCGTTGATTCATTTCGGCTAGCTAGCACAGGCAGACACTCTGAACCAGTCTCAACCATATGGACCAACTTGAACAGCCATGCTAGGGCGCAGAAATTCCAGAGGCTGTATTTCGGCGTCATGTAGTACTATCGTGAACTTGTTTCGTCTAAGAGGTGTGTATGTTTCCATTGTAGATATGGATGGTAAGTTTTGGTAACAGATAACAGTCGTCATCAGCATATGCACGCGGTAGACTCGGACGAGGCCAACATACGAGACTAGGGTATGCGGGGCCCGTGTATTCCGGAGGACGTACATCCGATCCTAGTCCGAGTCTCGGAATCGAGCGTGGAAGTTATTGCACGGTGTACCGAGGTCCATAGACAATATCTATTGACGAAAAAGGCACATGCACATTAGACACAGTCGTCAATAGCTATGGTCCTTTGCCGACCATTTACAGTTGAGGTCACTCCTCGACGAAAGATGTGAGACGGGAGGTGATCTCATTATCTACAAGGCGAGCCACCTCGACTGACTGGGGGGAGCCGAAAAGCTATGTCAGGATTGCTCTGACAGTTTGCGTCAAGAGGGGGACATACATCACGGAGCTTGATTATAGTTGGAACGCCCGTCACTCTCCAAGGCTCACCGCGGAAGGCATTTGCGGGCGTTTTCCATCTATCCACGAATCAATAAGTCGCCTTTAAACACGGAAGGAGCAGCTAACTTACTCTGCCTTTTGTCCCACGTATACGATCACTCCTGACGGTCCATCTTTTGGCTCGAAGGTGCCTTTGACGAGCCCTTCGACGTCGCGACAGTCCTATATTTCGAAACAATAAATCTGAACATCAATTTGAAAACGATGTTTCGGACAACTGACCGGGCACCACAATCGGCCATTCGAATCGGGCGAAGAGTAGAATATCAAGTACGTCTCCTTGGCTTCCTTGAGAGCCTCAGGTGTAACTGTCGCATCAGCTACTCTCAAAGGCATCTTGTATCGATCGCTATCGTAGTAGGGTTAGACGATGCGGTAAATCTGTCTCAGAGTCAGAAGGAAGATTGAACAAGCCCAATTTCGACTGAACTCACATGTTCACGGGCTCCGTCGCGTTCGTTGCCTGCTCAATTGCGCGATTCGTCGCCACAACTTGCACTGACAAGCCGCATGCCCATATGCCTCCATGCATAGCTTGCAAGTTGCATAGCATCTTGAAACGGCTGCAGTAGACGATGTACGCATCGCAATGACGCCACTAAATAGCCACGGGTACGACTCAGAGCTACGAGGGGTGCGGAGGTCGTGTTCGACGCTCTTGAAAGCGCCAAAATCAAAAGAAAAGAAAAACGAAGCCGCTCACTCGATGGTTGACCCTGAGGCCTGAGCGCTGAGCGGGGAACTCGACGTCAACGCGTTAACCATGTACCTTGAGTCGTGCGGTGGCGGTGGTGGAGATGAAAAGGAAATCGACATCACAGCCCAAAGTCCAGTGTACATTCTTGCCCAGTATCAGGTATTTTGCGAAATCAACGGAAAGAGTCCACCACTCTATATGTACCCAAGGATGTTGAAGAACATCCATTGCACCGTCAGCCCAATATATAGTTAAACGACAAGGACGGTGTGCTAGTCACGAATCAGGAATCGACCCAGAGAGCCTGTCGCGTAAGTAAAAAGGAAAAACAGTGTCGACCGAAAGCGAATTAAGCACGCATGAAAGTACGAGATATAATGAAGTCACGTATGGCAATCTACAAAGTGAAAGCGCGGCCTAGGAATGGGAGAAGGTCCGTCCGTGGGGAGGAAAACAACACAATGAATGCTCACGAAGACACCATTCAATAACCTGACGAGCCACCGTACGAGCTCCCGGAGGAGCTGCCGTAGGAGCTACCGGAGCTACCGTACGAGCTCCCAGAAGAGCCGTACGAGCCAGACGAGCTACCGTATGAGCTTCCGCCGTACGACGAACCATACGAGCTAGCGGATGTCGCCGCCGCTGCGGCGGTGCTCATGCTGCCGGACATCAGGCCCCAGCTGCTCTTGCACTGCAAGCGAAAGTTAGCAAAAAGGGGCGAAAAGCTATTGTCAAATCCCTTACCTTGCCGAGACATTGCGAGAGGGCAGACGCGGTCGCATCGGCTGCCTGGACTTCAGTCGTGGTGGCGGTCTGCGTCTGCGTAGCGGTTTGAGTCTGGGTCTGGGTGGCCAAGTACGTCGTGGTCTGGATGAAGGTCTTGTTGTCGGTCATGGTCGCAGTGACGGTGTTCTTGATGGTCTCCGTCTGGAAATTTGTGAGCAACGATCCGTTATCTGCCTCAGAAAGGGCATACCTGGTCCTTGATCTGCGTCGAGACGTATACCGAGACGTACGTCGTCGGCTCGACCTTGGTGCTCACAGCCGTGACCGTGACTTTGTCCGTCTCAGTCGCAGTCTCCGTAGCGGTCTGAACGAATGTCATCTTGTCCGTAACCGTGGCAGTGTTAGTCTGCACAACGGTCTTCGTCTGAAATACAATGTTAGAACGGTGTCATGTCCATTCATTACGCCAAAAAAACGCACGTTGTCAATGACCGACGTCTGGACGTAAGTCTTCACGTAGGTGGTGGGCTGCACAACGGTGCTGATCTGCGTCTTGGTCACGTTGTTGGTCTGCGTGACGCGGTCGGTCTCAGTCGCCGTGTCGGTCTTGGTCGCGGTTTGAGTGTAGACGTTGACTTGCGTCTTCGTCTCCGTTGCGGTCAAGGTGTGCTCCTGCGTGCTGGTCTTGTCGATGATCTCGGTGGAGACCCAGACGCGGGTCGTCGGAACAAGCTGAGTCGACGTCATGATCTCGGTACGGGTGACAGACTCGGTGTCGGTCTTGATCTGAGTCTGCGTCTCCTTCATGGTGACCGTTGTCGGAACTGCCTTAGTCTAATCGGGTAATGAGAGTCAACAAACGAGCATCTAGCCAGGGCAAAAATCATACCATCGTCACGGTGTTGTACTGCGTCTGTGTGACCATTTGTGTCTTGGTCTCAGTCATGGTCTTGGTTTGCGTTTGTACATCGGTCATGGTTTTGGTCTCCGTCATCGTCACCGTCGATGTCTGGCCACCATATCCACCACCGTATCCACCATATCCACCTCCTTGCCTACACGGAGGACATATCAGTATCAAACGAAAGGGCATACCCGTCTAACTACACGCACTGGTTGATGATAATGGTTTCGTAACATCCCTGCCCTGCCGAGTTGTACCAGGATTGCGGCTTGCAAGACTGGTCATCGGCCTTGTAGTACCCGTAACCGCAAGACATGCTCTTGTATCCACCGTTCATGAACGAAGAGTACGGCATCGCGGATGTTTGCGCGCTGTAATTGGGAGCAGGCGCGGAGGTGTACTGCGAGGGAGGGGCCGAGGTGGTCGCATATGCAGACTGAGCAGGTGCAGAAGACGAGCCGTATTGTGCAGGCGATGCGGAGGAAGATGCGACTGCAGACGAAGAGGAGGCACCATACGAGGAGGCTGCTGCTGTACTGGAAGCAGCTGCGCTCGACCCCGAACTGCTGGCAGGCATGCTTGCCATGACCATAGACGCGCCATTGACGGAAACCTGTGCTGCCGCCGCGCTAACAAGAGAAATACCGAAGAAAATTGCTGACTTCATGATAAAACGAAAGTGGTGCTCGAAGCGAAATCGGGAATACTGTTGAGAAGTCGAAAACGAGTGCTAGCGGTCTACGCTGGGCTACTGGCACTGTCTAGCAGTTGCTTTGCGGGTGCGCTGCGAAAGAGCGAACGCAAGCGCTCTAGAAAAAATCCGATAAGCGCATCAGTACACCGATATTGCACGTCTGTAAACCTCCCACTGCGCACTCACCGCAAAAAAAAGAAAGAAAAGGGAGGGAGTCCGAAAACGAAAAGAAAGCGAAGAGCGTGGGGGGAGGGGTGAAGGGACTTGTAAAATGGCTCATGTTTGGTATTTGAGGATTCCCCAATCTGCCTTCACAACCGGGTTCACATCACATCAGCGTCCCACGGGCCATCTCGGCGTGGTTGATGGGTCTCCTTAGAGACATTCAATCCTTATTGGCTCATCTGCTAAACCAATGCCAGTCCTTTGGGTCAGGCATGTATTCGACGAATCGAACGGCGTAGGGCTGTACAACCTCAGACGGCCAAACAGCACAGCGTCGGTGCCTATGCGCAGTTTCCAATCCAAAAAATGATATATTCTAGACGAACATCGCAGTCGGAGGTCACGATGAGCGCTTCGGTGGTACGAAGGGCAAAGGCGTCTCCGCCGCACGTCGTCCAAAGTTGCCGTGCACATCCAACAGGATTTTCAGCGCATTGCGCGCCCTGATCTTGGACATGTCGTCTTGCCGGGATGTCATGAGCGCTGTTTGAATCTCCCTCGGCTTCTCTTGCCACGGATACTGCAAGCCAATCGGCGGTCAGTGCAGTGCACCAATCATAAGGCAGCAGGAACCGGCAACTTACGGGAAGGAACTGAATATTTGTACATTGTTGCGGATGAGTGACTGCGGAGACGGCAGATAAGCGAACACTGACCTTGTGCAAATATTCGTACGCAAGCAAGGTGAATCCAAACTGTGGACTGCTTCGCAATACCCTAGCAGGCCCACCCTTGAACAGGGCTTTGAAACCCTCCTCACGATCTGTGTCGAATAGAATTTTGATCAGCCACCGCATCACTTTTATGCATAACGGCGACTTACAAATCTTCACGAAGGCGTCGGTCAAACCCTTGTAATGGGTCTGTCCTTTACGAGCTTCGACCTGCAGCCTCGTCTTCACAACATCTACGAAAACGTCAGCGAATGTCCTGGTTGCGGTCGTGCCGCATCTACATGCCTGCTGGGGTAGTAAAGTAGGCGGCCGGCATGCCGCTGTGGAATGATCGAGCACGCGTCAGCCGATGAACTGAAAGGAGCCAAGATCGACGGCACATACGCGATCGCAGCAGCGCCCAGAGTCTCATAGAACGAGAGCTGCTTTCCATGATAGCCCTCATGGAAAACGTCTTTCTTCAAATGCCAATACGACGGGAAGTAGATGGCGGAAAACGGTATGTCGCGAAGTAGGCAGGCGCTGGCACCTCTGTACAAGCCCAGTATACCCAATTGGCGGACAATGTGGACAGCTCCTTTGGGCACAGCACCTTCTATCTTCGCTGCTTCTCCTTGAATTTGTAGGCGGATTTTCCTATCAAGTTTCAAGGTCAGCCAGGATGTGACGCATCGACAAAGTTGCACCGTACACAATCTCAAGAGGATTTGTGAAGACCTAGATCACGATGTCAATGATGTAGTTGACGTAGAGGCTGTGCATTTGGGATTTACCACTTGGCATCCACCAGCCGTACCACCAGCGACGAATTCCCATCCAAGACCAATACGTCCTGTCTCCGGATCCATAGCCCGCCCTCGGATGAGATCGTTCACGGTTAACTTGATTGCCTTTTCAGGGGCGACACCCTACCGGGACGAAGAAGCAATAACATTAGTATCTACAAGCGAGAAAACACGGAGATTATTTACTATAAGTTGGGGCCCCAGGCCACGATAGAAGCCAAGGAAACCTTCGTTCCGGAAGATTTTTTTGGCGCAGTCGATACTGTTCTTGTACAACATTTGACCCACCACAGTACTCCGCTGATTTTGCATCCTGCATATTGTAACATTAGCATGCATGCAACTCAGAGACAAGGACGTGAATGTTACCGTGTCTATGAAGTCATCCCGTGGTCTAAGATTGAGCGGGACAGTAGAGATAGCTACATTACATACCTTGACTAAAATGCGAGTTATTAGCTATTGAAGGATGGCCATGAAATGAAGAGCTCACCCATGTCGATGGGATACACGATCGTCGCTCCGAATGCACCAGCAAAGCCGCCTTGTACGAAATTATACGACGAATGTAAGAATCCTTGCAAGAATGATGCACCGGCACTCTTCGCTGTGGTCTGCTCAACCTCCTCGTGGGGAGCGATCCAACGTGGGTCGAGCAGCTGCGCGAAGTCAATCAAGGCAAGGCGCTGCGCCCCGATTCCACGTCCAGCGAAGTGGAAGATGATGGACGCCTCCATGGGCGTGAAGAGCGAGTAACGCGAATTAGACTGAGAATAATTGAGAAAATCGGATTGGTCTATGCGTCCATCCTTTGAGTTCGCAGTTGCTTCCCGGATGATTCTAGGTTGATTGCTGTAAGAAGATTATCTGGTACGTCGTTATGAAAAACAAACCTCTCAACCATGTCCATTTCTAGATGACAGTATTTTAGTCAATTGAGCAGCGACAACACGATGAGATGCACCAACCTCGGATGACATTGTGGAAAGCAATCACCTCGGAGTAGGATATACGGCCACCCGGGCTGAGCGTGCAAAGAGTAGGAAGACGGTCTATGACTGCATTGGACAATTTATGCCCGGCAATTTCCTGGACAACGTCGTGAGTAACTGCGTATATATTGAATAAAAAAAACGCACTAGAATGATCCGTTTAAACTGTTCCGGTCTAATGAACCCATCTTGGTCTGCGTCTAGGTATTTGAAGGCCTGGCGAAGGCGTTCGCCTTGCAAACCCTTCATTAACTGCGTGAACTCGTTGTCTACATTCTCCGGCGTTAGTACTTGCATTCCGCACAGCTACAAGCGACATGAGAGACGTACATCCCAGCACATGTGTCCCGTTCTTCTTTCCAAGATATAATTTCACCCAATCACTTTGCAAAGATAATTCAAGCAAATGTAGCGACAACTAGCGTGTAAAACTCACCACTCAAAATCGAACGGAATAGCGTCTGGGTCGACGTTCTCCAAGAACACATTTTTGAACTCTTCATAAGTTATGGTGCCCGAGCTATCACTGTATACATAAACAATCAGTAACTACATCCCCGCAAGGTCCCCACCGCAACGTACACATCGAAATATTGGAAGGCTATCCAGTAGTCTGCATCGGACCGCTTCAGCAGAGTTTCGAAAACGGTGAAGTCACTCCAAGACACCAGGCCCCGCCTCGCCGTATCCGCGACGCGGAACAGGATGGCGAACTGTGCACGGTCGATACGCGTAAGGTCCCCCACCGGCGCAATGGCGTTTACGAAGCTGTCGCGGTCCAGAAACCTGCGAAGGACGTGCCAGGTCAGGCAAAGCGGTCACATGAGCTATAAATGTGTATCGAACACACGCACTTTTCGCCGTTGACCTCGACCTTCGCGTTCGCGTCGAACGTCCGTCTCCAGCGTTTTATCTCGTTCTCGGGGACGGCCACTGCGCTGGAGACTGCGCTGCGAATTGAGCCAATAGTGCCTTTGTCGGAGTCATTGTACACCGTCGGGAAGATGCGGGAGAGTGGGCCCATCGTCAGCGGTTGTCTCTGGGTATCTTGGAGAGCAAATACGGGGGAGACTGAGACAAACGGTCTCCGTAAGATAGGTATAAGGCCAGTGTCCACTTGGGAGAATTAAGCAAGCAAAAGAGCGGACGATCCGAGTTGATCCCGAGCGTCAGTAAAATGCGGAGTCCACTCGGCGCGTTGCATTTTGCTCAGTTTACCCATGTGATTACATAACACACTCCATGACATCCGGCCGGAAAATCAGATCATTATGCGGGGAAGATACTGGGGAGATTGTACGGTGTTTAATCTCGAGCAAACGCTACCTCGCGAGGGAGTCTGAAGCTGATACAGTACATATCCTTGTTCGGGGCAACAGAGCGCACCAGGTGCAGCGACACGTCGTCTTTTATTGCATGCCCCAGCCTTTCCTCGACTCGCTGTCATATGAATCAATATTAATACGAATAGATTATCCATAAAATACCGTTACGAACCTGTCGGATATCCGCCTCCGCTCTCTCCGGATCCAGCTCGCGCGTGAAACAGTGGCAGTGAATCATCGGCATCTCAATGGCGTATACCACGTACATATCCGGGTCGTTAGATACCAAGATGCCACGAAAAGCGTCCAGAAAAGTTATCGCAGAGTCGGGCAGATTCATCACGAAATGTGCAACACGTCGGCGCGAGGGTGGGGGTGAAGGGGGATCCGATGAAGACTTTGCGTGTCCGGGAGATGAGGCCCGGTGCCGCGCGCTTGCGGCTTTGAGTGCGGATTTAGTGAGGCGGGGACCAGTATAACCCGCGAAGGGATGCACCAGCGCACGGCGAGCTACAGTCTTTATGAATTCTCTACCGTCCTCGCAGCTTACCCGCACGAGCTCCGTTAACTATCACAGAAATGAGTTCCAAAATGTACAACACCGATCAAGAGCAACCCACTTTATTGGAAACCACATTCTTGAAGAGGTACTCCGCAGATGCGGGATTGAGATCGTTCGCGTACACCGCGCAACCTTTCTTTGCAGCGGGCAATGCGAAAGGTCCTACACCCGCCATGACGTCGGCCACAACATCCTCGGGTTTGAAGAGTTGTACTAGCCGCTCATGCTCGGTGTGCAATCGAGAGTTCCAGTACACTTTAGAGAAATCAAAAACGAACCGACATCCAGATTCGTGCTGTAGAAATAGTGAGCAAAGAGTCAGGTGCAAGGACTGGAGTGTCCGCACGTGTTCGACGATGAAGTTGGGCTCGCCAGCAATGACTTCCATCTTGAAGAATCGGAATTTCGTATCGATTGTGTTCAGTTTGTTGACAACCGTTGTGATCGCTTTGTTTTTCTGTGCTACACAGTCAGGATGATATGGAGGATAGTGACGTTGTAGCCCGGGACTGACATCCAATATAACTTGACCGATGATATGCTTGTATGGCAGATAATTGGGCGTTAGGTTCACATGGGCTGCGAATTACTGAGCAAGCTATGTGCCAGATGGACTCTCGGAGATGCATACCAATGTGTCCTATAACAGAAAAACCTGTCGGAGACTCGTCGCACAGGTTTTCCGGAAGAATTGCTTGCAGGATGTCATCTATAAAGGCGTCAGCGTCAAACATACATCAGAGGATAGTGATGAGAGTACCGGCTCCCCAGTGGTCATAGTCGAGCTCGACCGTATATGGCGAGAATCCAGTCGTGATAGGTTTTAGAAACTCTCGCGCAGCGGGTAGAAGATCGGCTTGTATATACGTGGTCAGAAACACCTTTACACGCCTACTGACACGCACACACCTTCGTCGGATACGCGTAAGACAACAAGGCGGGTATTGGGATCGGACGGATCTGGTACGACCGGTCTTATACGCGGAATGCCAACCAAGGCACTGGTTGTAGAAGAAGTAATGAGCGACGATAATTGGACAGACCCCAGCAAGATGCCAACAACTTTTTCATCACACCACTGGCGATCACGCTTTTTGTTTTCTCTGCTGGCACTCGCGCTGCGATGACAGGAATCGACCGCTTAAAGAGGTCCCTGTCAAGTTTGACCATTTCCCTGTGAACCGGCGGAGACGTATCGATACCACTTCTACGGCCCATTGCTGCAGTTGCCAAAGATCTAATATGTGCTAGTTGTCCGAAATGGAGCCTGGTGATCATGGAAGCAGAAAGACAAAAGTAGCATAGGACGAGTTTGTTTTTGTTTGGCTGCAGCCTCCCGCTGATCGGATGCACTGACACCTTCCGATCCGAGTCAATGGCGGCCCAATCGTTTCTCGACCGAGTCCTCCTTCATCTCGACGGCGGTGCCGGTTCTGGTTGTCAGGCAGCGACGCTTGCGAAATAGGTCTGCCAAGTCATCTCTTTGTCCCATTTCTGTCTTGACCTTGGCATCATGATCTAGAGAACGACGACGACTCGGACTCAAATTCAGGAGATACCGGGGGCCATTATCAGTACGCACGTCAGTGCCGATTTAAGACTATGGACGGAAGGAAGCTGCTGCTCACATCGATCCAAAGGACAGAAGAACCACACCGATCTTTCCAAACTTGCCTAAGACCCTGCCAGAGGTCGATCGGAAGGTGCCACATTGGTCGGTGGAAGTGTTGTACTACCGTGTTGTAGTCTTGATATTGACAGAGCTGATGCGTAGTGGGGTGAGATATTGTATTACAACCCCGCGGTAACCGGTGAATGTCATTGTCATGCATTAATGATACATGGACCATGATGGTCCTCCTTGCAAGCTTCCAACTTTTTCCATGCAAGCTCTAATCAATGATTTTTCGCAGGTCCCATAAATACAACACTTCTTGGGAGCGCCCAGCGACACGATCATTGAGGTGCGTCGACGACTGACATCTAACTTCCGTGGCACACCTTGAGAAAATGAATACGGAGTAATTAACGGCTGCTCCTACGTAGATATCACCGCCTGCTGCTCAGCGCTCAATATTAAGCGGAGCTAGATACGTGGTCCTTACTCGGACCACAGAAATCATCACCATGTGTGAGGGCACCAGGGATGTGCCCTCATTTGACAATCCTCCGCTTCCCCCCGCTTCCGTCTTGTCGCACGTCCGAGACGTACATTGCCACCCTACAGACTCATGGCCGGCGGTCGTCGGTGAGCTACATATCACGATATGCGCAATGTCGACGCGCCCTGAGGATCAGCCGCTCGTTCGTGAGCTGGCCCTCAGCAGACCGGATAAGGTCCTCCCATGTTTTGGTCAGTCGATATACATCTCACGTTCATCTCACTCTAACTCTGCGCTTCCAAGGGTACCACCCATGGTTTACGCATTGGTTCACCCTGAAGGACACCCCGCCCTCAAAAGAAGAGCACTATAGTGCACTTTTCCTTGGCTCAGCGACTCCCTCAGCGGATCATCCGCATATGACCGCATTTTCTGAGCTTTTGCCGCACCTCCCTAATCCGACGCCGCTAAAAGAAATACTCGCCACCCTTCGCGGTAATCTCGCCGCATTTCCCTCGGCCATGCTCGGTGAAGTTGGCATCGACCGCTCGTTCCGTGTTGCACGCTCGTATACCGAGGACCCGCGGGTCCTCTCCCCGTTCACCGTCCCGATCGCGCATCAGCTTGCGGTCCTCAACGCGCAACTCGAAGTCGCTGTTGAATTGCGGCGCAATATCAGCATGCATAGCGTCAAAGCGCAACAGCTCACCGTGGACCTGCTCGCAAGCTCCCGTAAGCGGTGGGGCGCGCAATGGGATGCCCTCAGCGTAGACCTGCACAGCTGCGGACTCAGTCCGCAGACGTGGGTACAACTCGAGGTTTTGTATCAATTCTCATGACCGTGGCGCGAAGCTCATGATATTTGGCATCCAGAAAGCCCATCCGAACGTGTTCTTATCTCTATCGACTGCGATAAATGCGCGCTCGCCCAACCACATCGCTCTCATACGTGCATGCGACCCGCGCCGTCTCCTTGTCGAATCGGACTATCATACGCTCAGTATGTGCACTCCAAATACATGGGAGATGATATGCACCGTAGCTCGAGAACGGGGCTGGACTATCGAGGAGACGTGGGATTATTCGGCCGATGGCGGGGACATCGCACAGTGGGGCACAGTAAAGCGATTGGAGGACAACTGGAAACGCTTTGAGCAAGGTGGGCATGCGTCTCCCGATGGGGGGCGAAAGAAACGCAAGGAACGCGAGAGGACCAATATATTTACCGAGGTTGAAGAGAAATAATGGTATGTAGACCAATCCATGTCCATAGCATGCTGTAGCAGGTAGTAGTCTGAGTCAACATTGGCAATGAACCAGTAAATAATAGTCCGTATGAAGGCACTCCGCACAGGTACAAGCACGCCAAGTCCCTAGCGACTCATCCAGCTTAATATGAACAGCGTACATACACCAATCAAGACCGCTACGATGACGGTGTCACGCCGTCGCCGGGACTTTATCATCGACACTAGCTTGTTCATGCCGGGCATTTGATCTGTGGAGCGTTCAGTACCACGGAGCAAAGAGATCGGGAGATAGAACGCACTGAGAACACCTTGCATCCGCGTATTGATTCCCGCTAAAGATGAGCGCTGGCGCGCGAACTCCGAGCGTGTCTCATATGCTTGCCTACAGTCATGTAAATACGATGGCACGGTCCACAGTCTGATACATCATAGAACTCACTCAAGTATATCGTCCGTCATACGGTGCGAACTGTCAATTCGCCCGCGTTCCGCTAACAACGAATCGGCCGCATTGGACTTATATGCGCTAGTTTTTGTGACCATCTTTCAATCAAGACACGAGGAGAATAAAACTGACTGTGACCTACTCAATATCATTCCGAACACCACTAAGAAGGTTCTCGCGGTCGCGCGCAGCCTGCACTCCAGCCTTCGTGCGGCGGAACTCCCGCGCATAGTCCGCAACCACGTCATGATGTCGCTGCACGGCGCGAAGCATACTTTGGCTGGGAGGGTTTGCGCTGGAATTTGACGTGAGCGCTGTCAATCGTTCATTCGTCTCCTCCAGCTATCCGGAACGTATTATTCATTGAGTATATTTCTAGGCACGACCGCGGTGGTAACAACGCACCTTCTCTAGAAGCTCCTCAACTTCAATCTCAAGGTCTTTCCATCTCTCGGTGCTCTCTCCGGCCTCAAGATCAGGTTCAGCACGCGATGAAGCTGCAGCGGAGGCGAGACGCGCGTAGGCAGTCAGTTTGGTGTCGAAAAGCGATTCCAGGGTCCGGCACTGGCGGTGGAGGTCGTCATAAGAGGATGCAGACGTTGATGCTGACGCCATGGTGTGGTTGCAGTAGTAGTAGATTCAGTCTAAGGATACGGGGAACAGGGAATGTAGAAATTATGGCAAAGTGGCTATAACGCTGCACTGACGTTGGCGCAGCAGAGTTGGACGCCGGACACGGAGGTAATTGTTCGCTCGTTTTGGCAAGCACTGTCGTTGGATAGTTTGTCCTTCACTTTCTTTCTCTAGTCAATGTGAGATCACACAGCTTCGCAGGTGCTGCATATAATCAAGAAACGACAAGAGAATTTGAGAAGGGAAACGAGTTACAATTTATTCTGCTATGATTTAAATAAACCTAGTTGCTACAGTTAACGTTCACGGCGACAACAAGTGGATGCACAACACGGTCAACAACCTGTACAGCCTCAGGCATATCAGTTTGCATTCTTCAGCGAGAAAAAGAGCCGCTCAAGACTTACAATTGGAATAATGATAGACACGAGCCCGCATAACTTTTAAGATACTTGATACCAGTGTCTTGTTCCGAGGAACCAATGGGTCACCGTCTCTGCATCGTCGTCGAGGGCTATGGCGGGGCAGCCAGTATCGCAAACACCCGGAGGTAGTACCGGGTCAACGCGCCTAGAGACAAAGGCCTCTCCTTCGAGATAATGGAGCACGCCGCTGACCTCCTGCCGATCGTACACGGACCTCAACCGCCAGCGTAATTCGGCCTAATAGTCGAGTCAAATAAACAATCCAATGCATAGACGTTCTAACTGACCTGCGATACACCGGGCCGGAATGTGATAACGCCGATGACAGCTTTCAGGGCCGATTCCCATAGCTCGTCAACGGTGCCACCGTAGATATTGAGCCACCGTCGCGGGAAGACTCGTGTAACGGGATCTTCAGACACCACTACCGACCACGCTTGAAGGTATTCCGATGAGACAAGAACCAGTGAAGAATATCCCGACCAGAAAAACAGTGGTACTGTCAGAGACGCCATCTGGTGGACCAGGGAGAACACTGTGTCGGCTTGAGCGTGCACATTGACCTGCATGCAAAAAATGAGCTGAAGGTGTATTCCCGCGATGAATGAAGCAACATACGAGAAGTTCACTTTTGCTTATCCCCTTCTCCCCGGCATTCCTGACAGTGTCTAAAATGACATCCGCAAGTTGCACTCCGTCATCATTTAGATAGGCGGAGAAAGACGCGCGTTGTCCGTTTAGGCACGCAATGCAATTCACGGGACCGTAGGACTGTCGCCGGCAGCAGGCAATGTCCCCGCTTACTGCAATCCCATGGTCAAGCTCAGGTTCATTATCCAGGTCCATGGGCTCTGGAGCTGGCGAAAACTGTGCCGGTGATCCCTGGCCAGGATTCAAGAGATCACGCAAGCGTACATGCACGCTCGTCTCGATTTGATCGTCATCTTGGACAGGTCCTTCGTCAGTGGTCTCGATTTCCGACGACTATTCAAGATCGGATGGCATTACCTGTTTTCTTGCTGTTCCAGTCAAGAACAGCGCGGGCTTCCTGCGCTTGTGATGTATCCAACCGGAAATCGACCTTCGTACTTTTCAGTCAAACGTGAAAGGATCTACTACGCATAGCTTACCTTGTCTTCAGAAACGAGTTGTATTAAACTTGCGATATCTCCGTCAGAAGCAAGTAAAGGCCACTCGCGCCAGACCGGCTCCTGTTGAGCCGCGAACTCTTCCAGCGCAAACGCGTCTTGAAACGTATCACGAGATATGGATCCTCCGAGGGCATTTTGGTTTCTGGAAGACATGTCAATACAGGTAGGCCTCTCAAGAACTTTGAAAGCCAGACGCACACTTCAGATACTTTCAACGTCCTCCCCGGCTTTGGTTTGGAGGGATCGCGTACACGTTTCGAGAGAACACCGCGGTTCAACAAATTTGCTGTCGCAGAAGATATCGCTGGCTGGCCGACATTATGGAGCAATCGCGACCCTACTTCCGCATCATAAGACTCGTTTGGTGTTCCGAACGCCATCTATATAAGACTTTGTTATCACAGAGGATGGACTGATTCGAGATACGTGCATACCTTCAGAGCAGACTCAGCAATGGCAATACTGTCGAGGGACGACTCTATGATAAGAGAGCGCCCTGTCTCGTAGGTAGTGAAAGGACGGCGAAGCAACGTCTTTTCTCTAACCTCCTCACCATGCGTGGTGGTCCACAAAAAGTCCCAGTCTAAGGAAAAAGGCGCCGTGTTGACGATGTCCCATTTCTCGTTAAGGTCGTCAACAGAGGCTGGAATTTTGGTGATATCTGACTCGCGGAGCTGTACATAGCCTACACGCCTGTAGGACAATTAGTGGGAAGCAACTGTGTTTGCATTTGAGAATACTTACAATGCGTTTTTGTCAACGTGTTTTCGGAGGAATTCGATGTGTGCCTTGAGATCGAAATTAGAGGCACTGCGAGGATCAGGATCTGGCAAGAGGTCCGTTCCACGATGTTGTCGCCACAAATGATACCATTGGTTTTCTAACCGCTTCATGTAGGCGTCAGTGCTGGGGGTTTCCTTCATTTGAGCAAGCCGCTGTCGGACGCTGTTTCGGGGGACGCCAGGAAAGACTTGATCCAGCGCTGAAAGTTCAAGCCTTGGCAAGCTGCGACAGCGAGCCTTGATAATCGCGTTGGCATCACGGGCAAGTTCCTCGTAGTCTCTGTTCCACTGGAATCGGTGCCGTCGTCGAGGCACGTTCGACGCCGAAGCAACACCTATAATATTCGTTTATTGATTAAGGACGAGATTAGCAAGATCTAGGAGTCGACTGACCCTCCACTTGTTCTCTTTGGACACGGGCACGCTTCTGTTTCTTGGTCTCTGTAGGCTGTTTGTGAAGTGGAGGGCCTTGTTCTGCGATGAGGATGTCAACAGACTTCTCTGGAGGATTAGAAACGACTGGCGGTGGTGCAGCCTTTGCAGGGACTACATTTGACGTCGGATGTATGACAAATTTTGCAGCGGTTGCTTGTGCATCCAGAATGGCGGCATTGATTTCTTCTTTCCACTTCTGCGTATCGGCTCCAGGACCTGACATGAATCTCGAGCGCAATTGACGGACACGCTTGTCGATCGTCCCTTTCAAGGGCTCCGGGTGGACTCGGCGGACCATGTCATCCCAGCTCTTTTCTTTCTGAGCTTTGGCTTCGGCAGCTTTCTTCGCAAATTGTGCTTTTGTCGACTCGCTAGCCTTCCTCGCCTTGGCATCGGCGGCTTTTCGTCTGGCATGCTTGGAGCGTTGCTTTGCCTTTCTGAGCTCCTTCTCGACCTTCGTCCTCCCCGATGTGAAAAACTCGAGAATGACGTCTCTGGGGGCGCTAGCGACCCAGCATAACCTTTGGATCTGAGCCTCCGCATCTTGACCCTCGAGCGGAGTATGCCCAGTAGTGCCATCGACATGTTTTTGTAGGAATCGCCGTTGGTGCCATGTAAGACAATAGTCGGACTGCCAAGAAGACTCCCGACGGAGAGCTTTTCTGAGCGCAGAGGGTACAACTAACGACCCTGTCAAACTGGTGGGACCAGAGTTCTGGACAGACAAGCAGTCGTTACGGCTTATACAGACTTTGTGTAAGTCGTCCCAGTAAGCGGTTGCTTCCATGGGGGTCGTGATAGGCATATCCTTCCAGAAGGGCGGGCTATTGTCCGATAAGGCCCATAAATGTATGGGAGCTATTTCGTTGAAGTGCCAATACAATGGAGCCGTTATCGGTGAGATGGAATCCCAATCATCTGTGACGAATATCTCGAAGGTGGTAGGGGCATTTCCATGGCGTGTGCACGTAAGCCAAGCTTTCTCGGGAGTTGACACCTGCAGTGGCGTGACCAACTTCATGCATCGAAGCGCGTTAAGTATGTCCAAGAAGCGCGCGCGCGATCTTGCTCTGCCAACTTGAAGCACTGTGTGAAGTCGAGGAGGGATATCGCGGATGGGAGTGGCACGACCTTCGGGTGTCGATAGTAAACTCGTTAACTCGTCATCGTGGACCACTGTGGAGACCAACGTGCAGTAGGTAGCCACAGGAAGATCGTGGTAGAAGTAAGATAGGTTCACGATGCGTTGCTCGTGGGAAACAACCCAGGTCGATGATGTATTCTGTTCGAAATCGGAGAGGGTGGAGAGGTGCAGTTCCCGACACCGCGTCATCTTGCCCATTGAGAACCCGTGAAGTTGCGCGACAGTTGTCCTCTCTGTGAGCAGGACTTCTCGGACGGTCGCATCGTCGTAAGTGAAAAGCTGTTCAGCTCTTCCGATGTTCCTGGACCAACGCTCTCTGTCGGACGTCTTGGGATTCTCCAGCTGCAATAGCTGAAGTGGCAGAGCGGCTCTTTGTTTCTGAGTTTGGCCCCCGTAGTCCAAAGGCTCCTCGAGCTGCTTATATACAGGCTGAGGATGTGAGGTGGCACTACGACCAAGATCTGCGAGGAAAGTGTTGATCTTGCTCTGTTCGATGTCTGGTAGATAGACGATGCATGCAGGGCGGGATGCACCCGTCTGCGAGATCACTGTAGTCTTCAATATTTTGATACGCCCGCGCCTCTCCAAACTGTTCAAAGTCGCATCCGCCGTCCTTTTATCGATACGAGTGCCCGCAGGCGCACTAGTAGGCTCTTTCGCTTCGACCAACGAATTGAGTAACGCTGTATGGGCTTCGAAGAACTCCTTTGTGTGGGTGTGTGCAATCCCACCAGCAAGTTCGATTACGCGGAAAATCTCGTTTTCACGACGGAGTTGCGATACGTTAGTCTTTGTCTGGCGGCCTTTGCTAATGGTCGACTCGTCCGCCTTGGAACGTTTGGCGAGTGGTAACGGAGCATCAGAGCTCCTCTTCAGGGTACCGACATCGCTTGGGGGTGTACCAAATGAGCTTTGGACCCGCTGAGAAGGAAAATCAGCGATGGAGACATGATCGGATAAGCATACATACTGCGTTGCCAGGATGGACACCCTGTGAAGCAAAGTCTTCCATCATGAGCGCAGGGTCAATTGGTATGCATGCATCTAGTTGCGGCGGCAACTTCTGCTCACGCCCCAGGTTCCTTGTGGTCGGGAGAGGCGATTTATCTATTGGAGGAGGTACAGCTGAGGGCGCAACAGGAGGACTTTCCGGGACGGGCACGGTTTCATGAAGAGGCTGCTGCGTGGGCTCGGTGGGCTGCTGGTCAATATTTGGCTGCGTGGCTGAGTTCTCCGATGTACGAGGTTTCTTAGGTGATTGTTTCTTAGGGGAGATGGCATTATCGTCGCGGAAGACTGGCTTAGGCCGCCTAGACGACCTACGCAGCGAACTGTCCTCAAGCGGTTGAGAGACGGGAGTAGTCGTCGCAGACGATGGGTGGGCAGCTCCATCAACCGCCTGGTCTTGCCCATCGTCTTGGTCAACTCGCTGTTTCCGTAGTCGACCCGATCTCTTCGGCGTCACAATGTGGTCGACAGGTGATGGCTCAACCGTCTCAGTCGCAGAGGGTCCAGCAGGCGATGCATCCTCGACAGAGATGGCATGAGGAGGCTCCTGTCGTTTGCGCGGCCTGCCCCGCGCCTTCGGCACGGGCGTTTCAGTTGGTTCGACAGCTGGAGTGTTATCCGGTTCTGTACCATCTTTGTCGTCCGCCGAGCCGGGCATATCGACGTCTGATGGCTGCTCCTGGTGCTGCTTTAGCGGTGAGCTAGGTGTTGTGTGAGGAAATTGTGAGATGGTATCAAGGTCGTCTTCAGCCACCCTAAGGGACTTCCGCTGAGACCCGCGGCCGCGTCCCTTCGGCGCAGGCGTCGGCGTCTCTGGTTCCCGAGTTTTCCTGCCACTGTCTACCTTGCGCTTCTTGGACGGCCTAGTCGTATCGCCCGCGACCTCCGAGGAACCCCCATCGCCAGCCGTTCCAGGAAGTCCACCGTCAGCAGGGTCATCATCCTCCACCTCCCGTTTACGTTTCTGACTTGACTTCTTGCTTTCGCCTGGGGTCTTGGTCTTGGCTGACTTTCTTCTAGGGGGTGCGCTGGGATCCTTGCGCGGCCTGCCGATCTTTCTGCTTCCGTCGGGCAACAGTGGATTTTTGTAGACATGCTTCTGGGCCTTCTGGGGCTTCGCGCCCGGCTTGCTATTATAGCGGTCCTGGAACGTATAAAGAGACTCTACGTCGTCCCAGAATTGCCCGGGCTGGAGCGCGGCAAATCCACCCACAGCGGACATATCGATAGGCGTGTGAGATGCGGACGACGCGTCGAGGTTTTCCTCGCTGAGGAGGGCTTGGTAGGCGGCGACAGTAAAATAGCGATGCCTACGCTCGCGTCCATGCGTCTCCAGTACGTCGATAGTCCCGAGATCTCCTAGATGTGAAGGCGGTTTATTTTTGGCTTCCCGGGTTAAGAGGAGCTCGATAGTGCGCTTGTCGAACTGGCCAAGGGCGCGAGAGAGTTCCTAGTGAAACAAAATAAGGACACCCTTGAATACGAATGTGCGAAGAAGATACTCACAACCAGAGTCATCCCCCTTGTACCGGACTGCTCAAGCATGTTCGATATTTGCTTGTGTATGGTCAAGTTCGTCTTCACTCCGTCAACTAAGCGGAAAAAACTGTCAGAGACTAAAACTGGCGCAGAAAACGGATAAGTGAATATACCATTATCGTCGTTCAAATTCTCCCCAGCGTCCACCTGGGCTTGACTTGTATTACGATCTGGAGTAATCAAGCGGACGCAGTGCACTTGTGCTTTGCCTCTAGGTACCATGACATCCTCGAGAATGCCTTCCTGTACCAGCTCTCGAAGCCGACCAGAGAAAAACCTTCGGTCCGTCTTTGTCGGATTAGAGACACCCTGCATATATATTTGAGACGGCGGGACAGTGAATACGAGGGTTTGAGACTTACGACCGTGGTTATAAGGTTGGTTGCGGCATGCATGTGGTTCTTGGATGCCTTGAGCAACCTGACGACCCGATCGCGGATGAGGATAGTACTTGAGACGTGCCGAGCGTCGATGGGGTCGAAATGTATGTCAAGAGATTCTTCAGGCGCCTCCAGCACGGCATCCGAGGCCTGACCGTTCTGCTGGTTCTGCTGTTCCTCCTCGACCATCATCTCTTCGGCGCGAATTTGTTGCCATATCGGATTGCGTTCGAAAAAGTACTTGTGGATGACAAAATGTGACCCGACACCACCGCGCTTGATCTTTTCCCTACGATGAGCGTCAGTAAAGCTATTTATCACTGTCGAAGCACGAAAACGTACACCAGACCAAGCTCTATCAGCTGCTTTATGAGATAAAAGCACGTCTTTTGGTCGTATTTCGATTGCTTGCCAAGCTCTACAACACTGATACCGGTCTCCCGTCCGCGCGTAATCAATTGTAAAGCCGAATACACCATTGGACTAAGTTTTGTGGGCTGAAAAACAGGACAATTTGTGAGCTCGTTGGTTCAGTCAGCGAGATGGAAGCACAAACCCGTAGATGGGAGCCGGTGATGGCAGCAAAACACGTCTCTGGGTCAACAGCGACTCTCAATTCCCCGCCGTACTGTGCTCTAAGCTCGGCCAGGGGCTTCAGTTTAGCATCGGGCAGAATGTCGAGGCTCGGCGGGGTTTCTTCAACATGCTCCACGCCCTTGGCAAGGGCTTTTCTCCGTGCACTGACCTGCGGAGCAATATACACCTCGGAGGTCGTGCCCGGTGGTACAATCCCGACCCGCACGGTCGATTGCTGGACGACCAGGGACCAAACGAAAGCACAAAATGCATCGTCCACAGTCTGGGTGTATGAGCCCAAGCTGTGTTCGTAGAATCCAGCGATAAAATCCTGGAGGCGAGAAACGTCGCACCCTGCGAAATTAAGGTTTTAGCATGGTAAGAACAGACGTTGAAGTCGACGGATGGAATTTGGGAGGACTGGGGTTCGAACTAGCCCCTTCCCCGCGAAAAAAGAGGTATGATATCTACAACATACGCGCGTAAAACTTACCCAGGTCTCCGTCAAAAGCGAGCTCCCGCAGGCAATGGGAGACGAGTTCGTCCATACCCGAGGAAGATTCGCTCGAAGCGAGGCTCGATCGAGGTAAGCTTTGACTGGGGGTTTGCCTCGCTGTGCATACACTGGCAGCGGCCTATACAGGCGCCTCCGAGTGCTGTTTTTGCTGCTTGGAATGCAGTCTGACGGTGAAAAATGTGGT
Source organism: Plicaturopsis crispa FD-325 SS-3 (assembly GCA_000827205.1). NCBI lineage: Eukaryota > Fungi > Basidiomycota > Agaricomycetes > Amylocorticiales > Amylocorticiaceae > Plicatura > Plicatura crispa. The sequence continues at coordinate 1,629,346 of KN832555.1, forward strand.
CGAGGTTGTCGAAAACGACGGCGAGCGCCGCGACAGGATTCAGATTGCGGCGGGAGCACGTGGCATTTTCACTTTATCGATGGCGCACCAAGTTCGCTCGACCACTGGAAATGCGCCTCACGCCGTCGCGTACGCACACTACATGTACTCAGCATGTACTACTACTAGCATGGCTAATAACCATGTCTAACTTTGAGCTCGAGGTGGTGCAAATGGTGAAAGATCTGAGCCCAAGCACGCCTATCGTGCTCAAAATCCATGCGAAAATCGACTATATGTTGCAGACAGAAATAACGGGTAATACATTTTGTGCTATAGAGTATGGTGCGTCGTGATGAGGGGTGACGGTAGGGAGGACAACTTTTCGAGGGGGGATATGTGTTATCAAGGCCTTGCCAGTCTACGATGTCTAGTAACGTCATGAGTGAGAACCCAAAAATAAAGGTAAGGAAAGAGGATAATGCGGGGACTCCAACGTCTCTACGAGTGTGCTGGCTGTTCCTTGGAGTCACCCATCCGCCGTAACACATCCGAGAACCCGACCTTGCCCAACTGCGCATTTTGCTCGAATCGCTGCACCAGCCAGCCCTCCAGACGGTCCGCGGCGCTGCGCCAGAGGGCCATTCGCGCCTGGACTTCGGCCGTTTGTATGAACGATGTGCTTTCGGGGCTGGACGGCGCGTATCGTATTCGTTCGAAGCATGTCGCGAATTGGGAGAGTGATAGATTTACGGATGTGATGGTCGCATTTTGGGTAGCCGGGTCGACAAACGATATCTCGCGGACGAACGCATCCTCCGAGCCGCCGAATAACTGCAGTGGCGAATATTCAGCGCCATGTGTGCAGACAAAACCAAGAGACACGCACCTTTACTATCCATGTAGGTGTCTTCTGTTTGCACCCCAGCACCCGTTCTGTCCGTATTATTCCGGTATTTGGGTCTACTGTCCGATCCAGAACGTCTATGGTGACTACGTGTGTGCAGTGGGGGTTCGGGTATTTGTGCCACATCCCAGTAACGACGTGAGACCAGGGATGGCTGCGTTGCGAAGAAGAAATACATTCGGTCAGCCACCGCAAACCATACATGCACTTCAACAGCATGTCGAACGGACTCACTCGTAATTGAAGGACTGCGAAAAGAAATGCATGGCCGTACGGATGAAGGAAAGGGGAAGAAAAAGGGAAGCGAAAGTCTTGAAGAGGAGTGTGGGGCGAAGAGGAGGGGCCTGCGTCGTCACTGACACCCGGCTTGGTTAAAATCACAGTCGCCCGCGTGAGACTTTCCGTCGTCTCCTATTGGCTACCCGAGTATTTCGGCCGACCCGATTGGCTCGGGGCGGTCATACCCGTTCGGCAAATCGGCATCTCGATCCTGTCCGCTCTTCCTCCGTCCTGTGCTGTCGCAATCGGTCTTAGACGAAAACATAGATTATATTCGCACAACGCGAAAGGGTGGTATACAACAGCTCATGTCCGTATTACAGCTTCCTCCGTGATAATTCACCGTCCTCGCTCCTCAGCCAAGCCTCGCAGCTCTTCCAGCCGCTGCTTCATCTTGGGCCTAAATCAAACAAGACATCAGCCACAGTCCTTACAAGAGATATCGGCGAGGAAAACGCACACTTCGAGCAACTTTGCCTCAAGTGCCTGCTTCTCCTCCTGAAGTGCGAGCCGTTTCTCCGCGTCCAGTTTGGTGCTGCAGGGAGATGTATCGGTAAGCACTTAGTTTCCTGCATCGAGAAGGAGAACGCACAATACGTATCCACCCTGCCCATCGTAATGCAAGATCTTCGAGTGGTATTTCCACAGCGACGGCCGATGCGACACCGTAAGGAGTGTTATTCCCAGCCGCGTCGCATTCTCCATCATCATGCCCTCCATATCTGGCGGCACCAACGACGTTGCCTCATCCAAGATTGCGTACTTCAAGTTGTGAGTTAGGCGTTGCATCACTCGCAGAAAAAGGATACACGCACTTTGGGTCTGTGGTAGAACAGCCGCACCCATGCAATCTTCTGCTTGTCCCCTCCACTAAGTGCGTCTCTCCATTCCCTCGCCGCGTCCCAGCCGCCCTCGCGCTCAACAATGCTGTCCATCTCCACCGCCGACAGCACGTCCATCAAGTCATCGTCCGTCAGACCCCCTTATGGATCGCCAATCTTATCAGTGACCTAGCACTACTAGTCGATATGTAGCACTCACGAGCTTCCATCTGCGCTTTCGAGTGCGGGTAGATGATTTGGTCGCGAAGAGTGCCAAGGGATAGGTACGGCCGTTGTGGGATGAGTATAAATTGGTCTGCAGGCGGTTTGCGCACGACCCCTCCGTAGACCGGCCAGAGGCCGCCCAGGATACGGAAAAGCGAACTTTTGCCGCACCCGTTGGGACCGACGATGAGTAAGTGTTCCTAACGAGAAATGCCAGTCAGTTGGCCGTTAAATTGATATAGACCATCTACAACGCGTACCCCTTGCTTGACAGAGAATGATAAACTCTTGACAAGGATATCGCCGTTTGGTGTGACGATAGGCACGCCCTCGAACCGAATATCCTCAGATTCAATCACTTGACCCCGACCACGCAGAACTAGAGATAAAGATGTCAGTTTACAGTCGAATGGCACATCAGGACCGTAACAAACTCTTAGCGTTCTCCTCGGTGCTGGCGCTGCTCACGAGGGCTTTATCAAATTTGCCCTTCCGTACGTCTTTCATGGTGTCGAGTAAGAGTGAGACGCGGGCTGTGTACCCTGCGAGTTCTTGGAGATCCTTGTAGGAGTACATCACCCGTCCGAAGGCATCTGTGTTTCATTGTAAGCTACGACCCTATGCACGGTAGAGATATACCCACCTGAAGAGGACAGGAGTAGACGCCGGTTCGTCACGAAACCTTCCGTCCGACTGCCAAGATCGACGTTGGCGATCCCTGGGATTTTGAAGAACACAGGTATAGCACAAATCACGAGCTGCGGCGACATTAGCATTTGCATACGTATACTGAGAGACATGACATACCCCGAAGCTTCCCCACAGCCACTTGATGATACCCTCTTCGACGCAACCAAACCACCATCGGCCACTTAGAACGCGGTTCTCATGTTGCACAACACCCGCATATTCACGCTCAACAAGCATCTTCTCCGTCTGCTCGCCCCCGAGGAATGCAATCTCCTCTGCGAACTCCGCAAGCCGTGAATGCGTGTGCCGGAGGGCACCTGCGAGTTGCGCAGAGAGCGCGGTATACGAGGCAAGCGGCGGGGTTAGGTGGCGTACTACGGAGGTATTCAGCAGGCGCTACTGTATACTGCAAGGACAGAAACGTACACAGGGCAGCAGAGGATTGGACAAGAATGGTTAGGAGAAGAAGTCCTTCTGCGCCGACGTTCTGCGACAGCTGGTAGTTGTACAAGATCACGTCCAGTACAGGTTTCGCAAGGTTGGCATATATCGCAGCCAGGTTCTGCGAGAACCGCTGAATATCGACTGTGATCATCCTGACGTCTACTTAGATTCAGCGGTATCAGAGTTAACACGGTCACTCACTGGTCAGGGTTCTTTATCCGGTCATCCAAATTCGCTGTTGTGCGCGCATTAGCGTAAGATTTCTATATGGTAACGGATTCCTACATAGTTTGTAGTAGACCTTTCCGTCCGGACCCTCGCCCTCCTCGCCGAGGTACTGCTTCATGACCTCTTCTGTGAGCCGCGTGCGATACGCGATGGCAAGCTTGTTCTGAACATAGCTCAGCCAACTGTTTGTCCACGTCGCCGGAATCGCCACCAGCAGCCAGCGCAGGATATTTAGCGCGAACTGCATCGGTTGCGCGCGCACAAGGCTCGCGACGATCCTACAGACCCTGAGTCGGGAGTCACGCATCCAAAAGTGAACAGACGTACTTTCCGTCGAGGGCGGCGACGTATAGGGAAATTGCGGTCCGGAAGATGAGGAGACTGGAGTGCATTACGAGCAGCATCGCTTCCTTTGACCGTAGACTGGGGATCACAATGCGCAGGAGTACGGAGAGGCGTTGGTAGAACACCGCGTCCACGGCGACCCTCGGTGGCTTCCCGGGCTTGCCATCCTCCTTTTCCTTACCCTTGCCCTTTCTCTGCGACGACGCCGAGACAGGACGAGCGGAGAGTCCGCGGTAGGTAGTTCCGAGGACGTAGAATATAAATCCAGTTGTAAGTGAGCGTTGGACCAGCGGGCGGTGGATAGCATAGAAGGACGCGAACTGTGCTAGACGTGCTTTGCTAGGGCGCAAAGTCGATAGGACCGCCATATCGACAAGACCGCAAAGCAAGTCCGATCCACTCTGGTTGACGTCTACGAGGTTGGTTTCAGGATACAAGAATTGGCAGCGGTCAGACAACGCCTCAGGAGATCATAGCGCGCAAGGCATGTGAAACTTTGCATGTCGCGCCACCAGGTTGGACCCGTGCATGTGCGGTCCGCGTTTCATTAGAACTTCGAGCCATCTGCGGGGCACGACTGGGGCGCAAGATATGGTCGACGGTGAGGAGAATACAAGCATTGATTTTGGCGATAGTTTTTGTGAAAGCAGAGAGCTGAACAAAGATGACTGCGAACTTGTTTGGCGGAGACTTCGCGGCGGAAATCTACGAAGTCTTCCACTTTGCTTGCTCCCTTCTCGCCGCTCGGGCCTTGCGACTGGAATAGTCATGTCGGTGAATAAAAGTGCTCTGCGCTGTTTCTGACGGCCTGCTGATCTGACGTGCCTGTCTAGTTCCCGTCCCAACTTGAAGGCGCTCCGCCCAGCAAGAAGAGAAAGACGACGACGACGCCGGACAGACAGGCTATTCCAGGTCAAGCCAGCGGTCTTGTCGGTGCGCACCCACATTCTCTTCATCGCGTCTTCGTACTGACTAGACAACGCCTATTCATTGACTTGTGCCCAGGAGCTGCCGGATCCACTCAGCAAATCAGCGTAGCTCAGGCGCCCCAGACGCGTCCTGTTTCTGGTCCGACGCCGCCGAACATCACCAATACGCCCCCTTTACGATGGCCACCTCCATCTCACCAAAATACGACATTCCAACCTATCTCTACGTCTACGCCTGCGCAACACGCTAGTGGCTCGAACGACGCGCCCCCAGCCACCTCTCAGTCAACTATTCCAGCCAATGCCAACGTCCCACCCGCAAGTACAGACACACAAAGCAGTGCGACGCGACGCGCAAATTTGCCGCCTTGGGAAGAACTCGTCAAATCTACGCGTCAACTGGTGCACGCAATGCATGATGAAGGCGAACGAAAGGACGAAGAGATAGCGCGTCTCAAAGACGACCTTCAAGCTTCTCTCGATTCTAAAACTATCATGGAGCGTAGCCATGATCTGACTATTCAGCAGTTCAATGCAAAAATCAAGGCACTCGAGGGCGACAAACTGGATCTCCAGACGACTGCCCGGGGATCACAGGCATTGCGAATGAAGCTGTTAACTGAGTTGGGCACTACGAACGAAGGCCTCAGGACGGTGCGAAAAGAGCTGCAGGAGAAGTCAGACGTATGTGACCGACTTGCCAGCCGCTTGAACGCCGCCAACGAGCAGATACGCCTAGGAGAACTAGAGAGGACCAGGGTGTCTGAGGAGCTCGACACCGTGCGAACGACTCTTCGTGATCGCGACACTGAGGTCACGGAGCTGCGCAAGGAGCTTGCTGAGCTTCACGTCGTGCAATCAACCCTTCGTGACCGCGACTCGAAAATCACCACACTGGAAAACGAGCTCGAGAAGCTTCGTGTCTCCGAATCCAACCTTCGTGGCCGTGACTCCGAGGTTGAAAGACTGAAAACCGAGCTCGCGGAGCTTAGCGCCTCACAGGCCAGCCTTCGTGCTCGCGACTCGGAGGTCTCTGCGCTCAAAAATGAACTCGCCCAACTACGTGCTCGACCACCTGCAGCTGTGATTCAGAAAACTGCTGACATCGGTGAGCCATTTTCAAATCCTTCTAACCCACCATTCAAACCACTAAGCATCGTTCTACTAGACATGGCCCAGCCACCATCGAGTACGCCAAAGAGGTCCATCCCTGGACCGATAGAACATGTGTTCGAATCTTGGGGTGTAGCAAAGGTACGCTCTGTCTAAAACTACAGTAACGCGTATCGTTTTCGAGCTCACCTTACGACACCAGCAAACCGCGTTCTTATCCGACTTTCGGAAGCAACGGCATGCCCAGAACGCGCCTCGGGAAATTTCGAGCGGCGGAGAGCCTCCTCCATCCGCTACGGATCCACCCCTACCCCCTGCGAATGGTGAAGCACCTCGACGACCTTCCCCTCCCATACACAGCGAGGCTCCTTCAACAGGCCGTGCGCTACCCTCCACCTCGCCTGACCTCGCAAACATCGTCAAGCGGGAACTTCTTCCTGACGAAACTGGCCTACGCTCGGATATGCCTGCATTCGTTGACCTGACACTGGACGATTCTGATATCGATATGGACGATGCGCCTAGTGGCGAGACTTCGGCTGCTCCAGGCGCGTCTGATGAGCACGGGGCAGGCACTGCGAACCCTCCACCGGGTCCTGAGCTAACGGCTCATGGCGAAGATATTCTCGAAAACATTCCTCCAGACCTCGCCACAGTCTCAGCCTCTGCGACCGGGGGATCCTTACTACCTGAGGTATCCGATATAACTGAAGAGGCTGCGCGCTCGGAGAACATCGATGCACCTGAACCCGAGGAGGCCCCCACAGCGGCGCCTCCACCAGTAGAAATCAAGACGGAGGAAATCGACCCCCTTGTCGACGAATGCGCCAGTGCGAAAATCATGAGTATCGAGCGGCTGAACCTTGCATTCATAGTAAAGAACGACAGAATCCGGTGCTTGTTCTGCTTGTACGTCCTTTGCTCTCCATTTCTCTCTCCCTAGGTCTCACTCGCACATAATACAGACGTGAGAAACCGCGCAATGAGCGCAATGCCACCCCCAAATGGCCGCTAGATGTGCCGTTGGTTGGATTGGCTCAGCATTTTCGCAAGGCGCATCCCCACTACGCGCAAAAGCTCGAGGACATGACTGACGATGAGGTGCTGCAGATATCATAGCGGACCGGCTCACGTCAAGCCATATTGACATTATCAAACTCATATATCCTACATATTGCTGCTGCTTTCCCCTCCTTGCACCTGCTTTTTCGCTGTCGTAATGCTGTATTATCGGATATGCTATACTGCTCCATTGCGCTCTCTCTTCAGCTGCAGAACGGGGTACGACCCAGGGTGCCTGCCTGACTCTCCACCATTTGAGGATACTTATCCCTCAAACTTGAGATCTTGAGAGTCTATCGAGAACCGATCTCTGGAGTCCGTCATTGAGGCATTTGAGGTTACATAAATACACAATACATACTTAGGCATCACATTCTTCCTTCCGCCTTCGCACGCTGTACCCACCGGACTACCTCTCCCCAATCCCTCACTCTCTCAACACCACTCCCTTGGTCGAGGCCTTGCACGCCGCGCTCGGCCTCCTCCACCCAGAACTCGCGACCGCCCGCGGCTTCCAGCCTCCGCGCGAATGACATTTCGTCGGTACGGTCGGACGGACTGGATACGCGCTTGTTCCACTCGTATGCACCGAACAGCAGTACGTGCGGGCGATTTGGGTGCGGGAACGTGGCGCAGTCGACGGCGTTCTCGACGGAGTCGTCGATGAGGAGTTTCGCAGAGAGGTCGGCGCATACCTAGAGTGAGGGTGTCAAGATAGCACACGTAAAGTAAATGAAGTCGTGTACCTCAGCTTTTGACATTTTGGTGACTATCTCATGGGTAGATTTTGTACCGGCAATTTGGGCATCAAAATGGCCCGTACATATGATACTCTCGAACAGTCCTACGAGGAACGGGAAATCAGGAATGCACCTGTACGAAAATATATATTAACTTACCGGGGAAATGTTTGCTAACCCATTCCCAGCTTTCATCGCTGACGTCCTTGCTCCGTGCGGTGACGATAATCAGGCGGTAGCCCATGTCGCGGAGGGCCTGAATTCCCTCACGCGCACCAGGAACAGGCGGAGCATTGTTGATGGACCCCGTCGCGTAAAACTCAGTCACTTTGGCGAATGTCTCGGACGGGGTTCCCCAGTAGGGGTTCTGGCACGCGTCGGTACGGCTCAAAAATAGCAAATAAGGGGAAAACGGACCTTCCAGTAGTAGTAATCTTTACACAGGTGAGAATACGCAGCTACAAGAGATACTGTGTAACTTACAGTAAAATTTGGTGACATCCATATCGGTGCCATATTTATTGTTGTGCCCTTGTCAGAAGTAAATTAAGTCTGAGGTGCATATTTCACCTGGAGCGGCTTGGATAGTAAGATTGGATGCTTACATTGAGACACGGTGAAATTCGTCTGGGAGAGGACGTCGTCGAGATCGACGGCGATCACTGGTCCAGAAGATGTCGGTGGGGAGATCCCGGACAGTCGCTCGAGGAGTTCTCGCTCGTCCTGTTCATTGGGTCCCTGCCCTGCAGCAATGGCTTCAGGCGGAACAGGATCTTGAGACGAGGATGCACCAAACGACATGGCTAAAGGTGATAAGTTGCGGATAATTTATTGCAGTGGATCGCGTCTTCAATTACCTGCGGTAGACAGGGGTTAATTCGTTCCATATCCAGCCACCACGGTTTCACTCTGTCATTCCGTTCTGCGTCTCCTGCAATGCGGTTTCAATGAGAAATAGGGCAGGATTCGAGCAAGCGTGTTGCCAGCCAAAGAAACGAAAGCGCCTGTTGTTGAGTGAGTAAAAGACGATACGACGAGGAACGCTAAGCGAGGCGGTATTGACGCGTATTTGTGCTGCCACGTCTGAAATCCGCCACGTCCTTCGCGCGAAAGCGTCTCCACTACTTTATCCACCTTTCGACTTGCATCCTGACCCGTAGCCGCTCTTTGGCTATTCTCTCCCATCATGAGCGGATGTATGTCTTCAAAATCTACTTGCTCTCGCTTTACAGCTCACCGTGTTTTCTAGTCCGGTTTTTGAACCTCGTTCGACCTTTCCTTCCCATCCTTCCCGAGGTTTCTTCCCCCGACCGCAAAGTGCGCCAGCAGTACACTCGTATTCGCGCCCGCGCAGACTAACACTGTCTTTTCCAGGTTCCCTTCAATCAAAAAATACTATGGACAGCTGTGACACTCCTCATTTTCCTCGTGTGCTCGCAGGTACCGCTGTACGGTATCATGTCGTCAGACTCGTCCGACCCGCTGTACTGGATGCGTGTCATTCTCGCCTCTAATCGTGGAACTCTCATGGAATTGGGTATAAGTCCCATCGTGACGTCTGGCATGATCATGCAGCTGCTCGCGGGTGCCAACCTCATCGAAGTTGACTTTGGTCTCAAGGAGGACAGGGCGTTGTTCAGTGGTGCCCAGAAACGTGAGTTGGCACACTTTTATGAATTTCCATGCCCCTGCTGCTGGCAGCACCTCGTTCTTCCAATTTTTGCTGTAGCAGGTCAAGTTTGACGCGTCCTGTGCTAACTCAACTCTTTCTCCTACGCAGTCTTCGCGCTCATCATCTCGCTCGGACAAGCGACTGTATATGTCCTTACGGGTCTCTACGGCCAGCCCAGTGATCTCGGCCCCGGTGTCTGCCTCTTGCTCATCATTCAGCTCGTATCTGCCGCGCTTATCGTCATCCTCCTGGACGAGCTCCTTCAGAAGGGCTACGGTCTCGGATCTGGTATCTCCCTCTTCATCGCGACCAACATTTGCGAGTCCATCGTATGGAAGGCGTTCTCCCCTACTACCGTGAACACCGGTCGTGGACCCGAGTTCGAGGGTGCCCTTGTCGCGCTTTTCCACCTGCTCTTCACCTGGAACGACAAGGGCCGCGCCCTCCGCGAGGCCTTCTGGCGCGACCGTCTCCCTAACGTCATGAACCTCATCGCTACCATTGCTATCTTTGCCGTCGTCATCTACCTCCAGGGATTCCGCATCGAGATCCCGGTCAAGAGCAACCGTTTCCGTGGCCAGCGTGGCACATACCCCATCAAGCTGTTCTACACCTCGAACATGCCCATCATGCTGGAGAGTGCCCTCACGTCCAATGTGTTCATTGTCTCGCAGATGCTCGCGTCGCGCTTCCCGAACAACATTCTCGTTAAGATTCTTGGTGTCTGGGAGGTACGAGCGCGCGTCATCTCCTGTGAGAAGTTTCACGTTGGTTAACTTTGATATGTTTAGCCTCTGGAAGACTCGCCCCAGCTCGCCGCCGTCTCTGGTATTGCGTACTACATGTCCCCGCCGCACACCATCAAGGAGGCCGTCCTCGACCCGATCCACACCGCTATCTACATCACCTTCATGCTGTCCGCCTGCGCTCTTTTCTCGAAGACATGGATTGAGGTGTCCGGAAGCGGCCCCCGTGACGTAGCTAAGCAGCTCAAGGAACAGCAGATGGTATGTCTTCCTACCCTGTGCGCCACACTAGTACTCACCATTGCTGTACGTGAGTAGGTTATGGCTGGTCACCGTGAAGGCTCTATGTACAAGGAGCTCAAGCGCGTCATTCCGACCGCCGCTGCGTTCGGAGGTGCCATCCTCGGTCTCCTGTCGGTTGCCGCTGATCTCCTCGGTGCTATCGGCAGCGGGACCGGTATCCTCATGGCCGTCACTATCATTTACAGCTGTAAGTCTACTTGATATTCAATGCTCAACGCTTTGTACTGATTGCCTTGCAGACTGGGAGATCGGCATGCGGGAATCTGGTGGTCCCGAGATGGCTGCGCTCAGCGAATTGCTATGAGTATGAATGCCTGGTAGGGAATGTCGGCTGTCCGGGGACGGGGAAGTCACTGTGCCCCGCCTCTTGATGAGAAGAAAAAACTACATCCTACTCGCCCGCCAGCCGGGAGGGGAGCAGCTACATAATTATCGGGGTTTCCGACGCGGGCAAGCTTTGTAATAAGGAGATGGGAAAGTGGGGGAGGACGGCGCTCGCCTGCGGCCAGGATCAATTGTACATGTCCGCTAATCGATGCGTTCGCTTTCTTCATGCCTATTGGTCTGCGGATTCTAAGTTGAGCTTGAGGAGCTGAGTGTATCATGCACTTGTCAAGACACGAACGACATTCAAATGACGAATGTGCGATGTTACTACATTGCCTTGCAAGTCTCGAGATACAGATTCATTTGCGACACACTACTTTAACTTATACAATGTGCATATGTACTCCATACTAATGCAACAACGCTTCCGAATAGAGAAGCTCGGAACTCATAGAACAAAACGTCCCTTGAAATCATACGACTCTTCTCGCCTAGGGAATGAACTCAGTGGCGTCGCGGGGGGAGGATTGACATGCATGGACCGACCTTGCCAGTCTCAACCTCATACACCCACCCGGTGATCGTCGTTCCCTCGAGCAACAAGGGGTTCTCCTTCAAATACTGAACATCACTCTTCACAGCTTGTTCCACGTCGCTGAACTCGAGGAACTCGATTCCGCGGACGTCCTCCGCCGCTGCGGGCGTCTGCGAGGACACGAGCTCGCGCAGGCCGGGCGTCGTGAATGTCAGCATGCCGCAGTCGGTATGGTGGAAGAGCGCGACCTCGCGTGTGCCAAGGAGGCGCTGGGACACGACGAGCGAGCGCAGCGCGTCTTTGCTGGAACGACGCGTGGTGTGAGTAAGTACAACGATATTTGTGGCGTTTCGGAAAATGCGGGTACGTACGCGACGCCGCCTGCGTTGCGGATAACGTGCGCTTCACCCTCACTGATTCCTAGGTGGCCAGCAGGACTGGACATGCGGTCAGGACGCGGACACGAGTATACATTGGCGCATGTGCTTACTTGAGACGGGCATCCATGCAGGTGACGATAGCCAATTTCTTGCTAGGCGGCATCTCAAGGGAACCCTTGTCGCCGAAGTGGGCGACATAGTGCTCGTTGGCCTTTGCAAACTCCTCGTGAACCGCAGACATGGTGTATGGACGTTGAGAGTGGGATGAAGCGGGAAAGAGTGAGTGAGAGCAACTTTGCTTCTCATACATGGGCTATATATGTTCGTCCATGAGCAGCATGATAAGCTGCATACACTGGCACCCGACTCCCTTTATACTCGATTGCGTCCGATGGCGCGATGCAGAAAAGCGGAAATCCATCAGACTTGTAGATATAGAGCTATCCTGTTCTGTCCTTGTGTAGTTGGAGTCGACCCACTGAGCGGTGAGCAGCGATGTCGATTCCAGGCTGAGTGAACTTGGCAGCCAACTCAGAGTCGCAATTCTTGCGGCCAGCGTGTGATGCGTGTGAAGAGTCAAAGGGTCGCGGTGGCGCTACATCCTTACTGCCTAAAGTGTTGCTTCCTTACTTGCATTGCGGCTACCACGACTCTACTTTATTCTCTAGCAGAAATACGCACGGCAGGAAAGGTACACGGACGGCATACATACAATGAGTTCTGCACAAATCAAGACTCTGCTCGCGCCGCCAGACCTCGAGCAATCGCGTCTGCACGCCCTACGGCTCCTCGACGCGCAGTTTCCATCTCTCGAGCGTCTGTCTGATCTCGACGAGGCGGCTCGACAAGCTCAGGAAGAAGCCGAGAGACTGAATACGCAGGTGGGTTATCGCATCGTGCACAGCCGTCCCCCAGCTCACCGAACTGTCCTAGCCCAGCTCTTGCGCTCACAGTCTGATATAACCACACTTCTCGAGTCCACTCGCGCAGAAGCTGCTAGCCATATACACTCGGCTCAAGAACTAGCACTACTCAGACATTCCCTCTCTGATGAAGTCGCATTTCTTTCGCGCGAGCTCGTGTCCGCGTTCTCCGATGCGGATGAAGAGAGAAGGCCCACGCTGCTCGAAGACATCGAAACTATGCATCGGAATTTGAAAGAATTAGAGAGTGTGCGGGGCTATGTACAAGTCGTCGAACACTCGCTTAGCTTAAGGTATGCAATTGAAGTATTTCTACGCCTCCTCGCTCAGTGTATCGCAGTGAATCCGCCTTGCAGCAAATACGCGACGCGTCGTCGCCCATATCTCAAAGCTCTCTAAGCTCGTACCAGTCGTTGCAAGAATTCACTTCTTCAGTATCAACCGCATGTTCTCGGGCAGAAGACGGTGCAGGTCAACAGTCGTTGCACCTGGTCCGTTTCCTGTCGCGCATGCGTGACAAGGCATGGTTCGATATCAAGGGCGTACTCTCAGCGTAAGTCGCTTGCACCACCGAACAGTTCGCACCCGTGCTGACTGGAGCCAAAGGCGACTGCTAGGCGCGGCAGAGAGATTGAAGTGGCCCATGCCCGTCGACTACGCTTCTGCGTCTCCCCATGATCGCGAAGAATTCGAAGCCGCTTTCCGCGACCTCCTTCGACTACAAACAATGTAAGTTTCCGGATTGTCAATCGTTGCCCAACCTAACGATCTAACGCTTCGCAGTGGCCGGACGATATGCCCGCAACCGGATAGCGATAAGCCACAAAAGGAAGGGTTATATCCCATTCAAGCTTTGGTGCAGCCTGTTTCGTTGCGGTTTAAATATCATTTCGAGGGCACCCGGCAGACAAACAGACTCGACAAGGTGACACATACCATCATCTGCGGTATCAGGATATACTGACCGATAATACAGCCGGAATGGTACTTTACTCATGTAATCAACGTTGCACACGAGCATCGAGGATTTATGGACAGCATCGTCCATCAACTGCTCTCTACGACTGAGTACCGGACTATCAATGCATGGGTAATGTCCTTCGTTAGTTTCCGTCTCCGTTTTCGTTTCTGACTTCCATTTTATAGCGGGAATTTACATTCCTTCTTCTCCCTCTCCTCGCACGTAAACTCAGACGCACTGTGCCCACACTCTTACCCCATCCGGCTCTCCTCGCACACACCATCTACCAGGCGCTAGCGTTCGACGCAGCGCTGGTGGAAGCAGGGTTCGAGTTGGACGGTTCCAGTGCTCCCGAGGCAGGAAAGTGGGAGGGCGTGAGCGAGATAATACTAGGTCGCAGAGAATGGTTCGACGCATGGCTAGAAGGAGAGAAAAACTGTGAGTAGTTGAGTTGACCTCTATACCGAAACGCTGACTTCAACGCTGTGGCACAGTCACCGAAGACCAATATGGCCAAATTATCAGCGCACCCGACGCATGGCTCATCTCGGACGACGAGCACGATGACCACGAACTGCGTTCAACGAATTCAGCACGGCGGGTCAAAGCTCTTGTCGCGCAAGTCACTGGTACGTCTCATTTGCGAAATTTTGTCTTGATGTTCTTCTCTGACGATCGAATAGATCGTTATGCGCCACTCCCACATCCCGCACATCGAACGCGCTTTCTTGTCTCCGTACAGTTGCCTCTGCTGGAAGCATATCTTGGGCGCATATCGTCCTCGCTTGATGCATTCGAGACGCTCTCTTCAGCGTTTGTGCGCGCCGTGCCAGGCGCTCTCGGCCTGGGAGTCACTGGCGGTAGTAGAGTTACGATGGCAGAAACGGGCGCAAAAATAGATACCTCGCGCCTTACGAGTGGTGTAGAAGGCACACAGAGACTATGCAAGGCACTATTGGGTGCCAAGTACTTGTGTGCCGCTATGGATGCATGGGGCGAAGAGTTGGTGCGCGAAATAATTTTCCTTCAAAACATTGAGGATGCATCTAACGATTATTGCAGTTCTTCCTCGAGTTATGGTCCGACATCAACCGTACGCCTTCCCTGCGGCAACGCGCAGAGGCCAACCCGCTCTTGCCAAGGCCGAGAAAGGGCGATGCTGATGAGCCCGAGGGCACGATATTCGAGGTGCTGGTCGAGCAGTACACCTCGCTAATCGAGCGCGCAGAAGAAATGATCATACAACAAATATGTGGTGAGATCGAGAATGGGCTCAGGGCCCACTTCGCAGCCCACAACACGTACGTCTCCATTGCAGATATTTGAAGGCGGCACGTCAACTTAAGTAACCTTCTTACTCTAGGCCACAGCTGCAGGACGATCTTGCACTCTCGCAAACACTTTTGGCGCCGCTCGCATTGCTCTCTTCAAACCTGTCGTTCTTACGTCGCACGCTCCCCTCCGCCGCCGCAATTGCCCTCTACCGACGTATTGCTGCACGTCTTGCGGAGCATATACTGCAGCGCGCGATCATGTACAAAGGCCGCCTCGCTGCCGAGGACGGACAGTCCGTCCATGCAGAGGCAGAACTGTGGGTGGAAACATGCCAGGGCGCGCTCGGCGCAGGCGAGAGCAGGGCACGGGTGGAGGCACCTTGGGCTGTGCTGCTGGAGGCTGCACGGTTAGTGGGCGCACAAGGCCAGACGTGGGAGAAGGTCGTGGAGGCGACATTTGGGATGCGTGGGGACGACGAGTGGGAGGAGGTGCTGGCGGATACTGTGGGGGTGCATGAAATGAGCAGGGAAGAGGTAGGACGGGTTCTGCGGATCAGGGAGGACTGTTATCGTTAGCGATGCTAGTGTTATGTACATCTAGTACCGAACTGCGTGCATGGTTCAATCGTGCAAAAGGATACTACTAGACGAAGCTAGCAGAAGTATGATTAGAGTGTGAGTACTTCTAGTATGAAACTTGCGTTATGTTTTACAAGAGGTTGACAAAATGAGTGGGAGACGGGTTGAAGACAGTTCCACGATTCGAGGTGCATACTCAACTATTCCTCGCCATCCGACGGATATTCCTACCGCTCTCCGTCCTCGTAATCTGCTCGGTGACCTTTTCGATCTGGTCCTCGGTGACTACAGCCTTTTTCCCGAGCTGTCTGCACCGAAGTCAATCAGCGAAAAATTACAATGAATGGCCGATTTTGAATACACACCGTTTCTTTTTCTTCCCGCCATCCACCTCGCCCTTCTTAGGAATGTACTCGACCTCCGGTGCACCGCGAGCCACAGCTGCCCCACGAGCTTTCTTGTCCGGCACGATAACGACAGACTCATCCGCGTCCGCGTCAGGCCCAATCGCGAGCTCGTCCATCTCCTGCTCGAGCTTCGAGATGCTGCTCCCGAGCGACTGACGGGGTCCACGGGGGTTCGGCTTGATAGAATCGTCCGCCGAGAGGATGCGACGTGTCGATTTGGGTCGCGTGGCTCGCGCCTTGCCTTTCCCTTTGGTCTCGGGACTCAGAGCTTGGGACGATGCCTGAGAGGATGCCTGAGAAGAGGCAACGGATGCAGAGGCCTCCCGCACGGACTTGCGTTTCGGTGGTTTCGGTGTCTTGACCTCTGGGACCCAGTCGTCTTCATCTTCGTCGTCTTCGGTGGTAACCACACTCTCGTCCTCGTCCATATCCTCATCTTCTGTGCGGTTCTCCGTAGTCTCACTCCCTTCGTCCGTCTCCGTCATTTCATCCGCATCCGGCTCGTCCTCACCGTCGTAGCCCGGCGGAAGCGGTGTCATATTCACGTTGTTTGGCACTGATTCTCTTATCTCGCGACGCGGGGTGGTCATGGTACTCCGTCTCTGCTTTCCCGCAAGAGGCGATGGGGACCTACTCGAGTACCCGGATTCAGACGTCGAGCCTACGCTGAGTGAAAGGTCCTCATCTCTGGTGCGGTCGCCGTCTTCCGTCTGGGAGGCGCGGTAAATACTTATTTCGTGTATGGAGAAGGCCATGCTCACCAGGTCCATCTCGACGTCCTCCTCCTCATCTTCCTCTTCATCGGACTCATCTTCGTCGTGTCTGAGGGTCTGCCCGCGACCTTTGACAGGACTTCCAAAGAGACCGGACTGGTGCAGCATGTCTATCTTGGCGTCCGTCTTCATCTGGCTTTGTTCGATCTGCACAATGTGCTAACATTCAGTGCACGCTCAAACGAGAATTAGAGAGACGGTACCTCGCTCTTGAGTCGGCGTGCATACATGCGCTCCATGCTACGCATACGCTCGTCCATCTCGCGCATGACCTCTTCGCGCGTCTCCGCCTCGACCATTGCGCACCGCATTTCCGCTTCGAACAGCTATTTGGAGCGGTCAGAGTTAGCAGAATAGTGAGGGTAGGGAGACTAACCTGCATGCGGAGATCCTCAACCTCGTCAAACAGCGCGTCCACCAGCGGATTAATCGGCTCATCGTCATCGTCCTCCCCGTCGCCCGGCGCGTCCTCGTCCTCTTCAACTACCTCCAAATGCGCCTCGCTCAACTTCTTCCCCGGTCCGCCCATTGATATCGTGACTTTGCGCCGATACGGGGCGATGTCACTGCCGCGCAACGTCTTGGGCGGAGGCCGACGGGCGGGTTTGGTAGGCGAGGCTGTCCCGGGCGCACGGTGGATAGGCGCGGGTGCAGGCGTCGTGTATACCTCCCTCGCTAGGGCAGCGAATTTCATAACGTGCGAGTTCTCATCGTACCCCGTGTCGTACGGGTTCACATTCACGATCATCACCTGCCCATTCCCTTAGTACCTTCTACTCCATCTGTCAAGAATGGTGGCGAGGAAAGGTACTCACCGCGCGCCCATCCCCCACAAAATAATCCATCAACACCTCCGTGAGCCGACTATGCCGAAACGGCACCACCGCAAGCCCGCGCTTAACGTCGCGCGTATCGACTCTCACCGAGTCCTTCCCGCCGAGGGCCTGCGCGACGCGCCGCTGGTTCGCGCGCATCACCTCCATGCACTGGCCGAGCACCATGAGCGACTTGTTGATGTTCCCCGCCTCGCGCAGACGGTCACCCGTGGTCTGCGTGTGCTTCGTGCGCTCGGACCCGGCGAGATCGACTACGGTGAGGCGGGATATCTGGAGATTCGTCGGGTCCTGTGATGTGACATGGTGAGAATTGGGTGCATTTGACTATAAGGATGTTGTTGGAAGACCTACATCACGCTCGCCGCGGTGCCCCCGCACTACTTTGATAGTGACCAGACCGTGACTCCTGCTGCTTGCGCTATTGGCCAAAGTCCCGAATACACGGCGGTGGACTTGGCCCAACCTGACCAGGGCCTTTGCTTGCGCGGCAGTCGACACCCGAAAGTGCTTCAGCCCCGCAATATATTTCCCAGAGCTCTCAGAGTCCGACGGAGGCGACGGCTTGATAGCCAGAGCCTTGCGGGTAAGCAAGAGCTGCGGATTGGCGCTCGCAGCATCACCGCCGGAGCTGTTGACGGAATCGAGCAGGTCGTAGACCTTCTCGTTGTAGACCTCGGCGTACGAGAGCCAGACGTTGTATTCGTAGTTGCGGTCGACCTTCAAGACGGTCGAGTCGATCCCGGTGACCTCTGGGGCTGGAGATGAGCCGAGGTGCTCTGCGAGGACCTTTGCCAGGGCAGGGTCTGAGGTGGGATCGACCGGGGGTGCAGAATCTGAGGCGGTGGCTGGTTCAACGCCATGTAGACGCACAGGCCGGTACTGCCTAGGAGTCAGCGCGTGTTCACAAAGATCGCACAATGAAATCTTACGCGTCCGTCGCCGTGAAGCCCTTCGATACTGTTAAATATGACATCCAGCGTTCTGGGTAAGATGCCGGCGCGCCCGTCTCCGTTTCCGCCTTGGACAGTGAACGTTTTGCCCGAGTTGGTGACACCATACGCAAAGAGGAGCGCGTTCTGTCCTGCAAGCAGATCACTCACTAGAGGAAGAGTAGTCTTGGTGAAAAAGTCGGACTGTGTGGTCGCCGGCGGAAAGATGTGGGAGAACTTGTAGAGGGAAGAGGGCGGTGCAGCAGACGGGCGAAAGCGATTGTGCTGCTGGGAAGGATTATGGGACGGATCCGTCATCCGGACCTCTGTATCTGACAGCGGCTCAAGGTAAGGCGAATGGGGTTCGTCCTCGTTCAAATGGGGGCGAATACGAAGATATGCCTGGAGAATCGGTTAGCCATTGTGTGTCTAACATCGCTGGCAAACGGCACATACCATGATAGGCTCTCGATCGACATCCGGGGGCACTTTCGCGACCACTTTGCCCGTCCTAGACGTTGCGCCTCGCAATGGTTTTGCTTCATTTGGATGATTTGCGTCGTCTGTGTTGTCTTTGTTGACCAACGGTTTGCGAGCTGGTGCTTTCTTCGCAGCAGTGGCGGCAGTGGGTGCCGCCGCTGCCTTTGCCCTTGTTGTGCGTGCTGGAGCAGCTGTGGGCGCCGGTCCTGATGTTGCAGCGGTTTTCGTCCTGCTCGACGCCCTTGTCGCTGGCGCCGCCGTCTTTTGTTTGCTTGCCATCGTGGTTCAGGAAAGAAAAGAAATTGAAAGCGAAAACTGTAAATTGAAAGTAGAAACTTGGCAGAATCGAAATGCCCTGTTAACGCGTGTTAGAGCCACGTGACCGTGCATACCGCGTCTCGTTTATCGAAACTTGACTTTCGATAGAAACACTCACCGAGTACTTTTGCATCGAGCTCGTCGTTCACAACAGCGACGACGACCGCAACGACGACGACGACGACGACGACGCAAAAATGGTCCAGGAATCAAGCAGACGCAAGTCGATCGCAGTCACAAACCAGAACAACAAACCTTCCGTGAACCGCAAACGGCGGGCTCACAGCATCGCGCCCGGCGAGCGACTCAGTCCTGTTTCCAAAGCACGGCGCTCTCTGGTGGGTCTTAACGATCTACTGAATATACTGTGTACTGACGATCGCACACAGGGACCGCGCAAGAGCATCCTCAAACCATCTCTAAACATCCCCCTGTACGCTGACCCCGACGAGCCCAACAATGCCACCGAATCCATGGACTCCACCCACACCGAGTTTCGCACTGAAATCACCGACAACAATGCACGAAAGTCCATGGGCCGTCGCGTCAGTTTCGCGAAACATGCCCATGTCCGGATGTTCGAGAAACAGGAGCAGAATACCAACGGCAGCGACAGCCCGCAGAGCTCGCCTTCCGCCGCCCACTCGTCGCCGCCGCAATCAGATGGTGCGCCAATTGCTTTATTCTGATTACACATACACTTACGCTCCTACATGTGCAGCGCCACGGCCCATGCAAGACGAGAACGCATATCCTGGCGCATTTCAACGGCGCCAGTCAACGCGCAGCTCGATGGGCGAGGCATCAATGGACATGGACATGGACGACACCGCGCCAGGACCTTCTGCATTTCTAAGAGGGTCGGCTCTCGAGGACGACGAGTTCTCCCCCGACGAAGACGAGGGTGAAGACATGGACATCACGAACGTTTTGGGCGGCATGATCCCCAGCCGACGCTCCTCTCTCGCTGCCCGTAGACGTTCGTCCGTAGCCCCTGCCGCCCCACGCCCCCCTCTCGCTGTCGTTTCGGCGCAGCCACCCCCGGACGACGACAACACGCAATCGACGAACTACTCAGAGGAGACCTCGCAGTACACGGACGAGGACGGCACACAGCCTATGGAGTACACCGTCCCCATCGCGCGCGCCCTCAATCCGCCCGAGAAGAACGAAGCCTGGCTCGCCCTGCGCGCCATCACCCACTCCGGCGACACGCCGCACTCACCGCACGACTCCGACGAGGAGGACGATGCGGGTGGTCGCGGAGAGCAAGGCATGGAGCTCACGGACGCGATGGACAGACTCATGGCCGCACGCGCGTCCCTCGGAGCTCCCCCCGCCACCGGAGAGGACAGCTTCACGAGTACGGAGGACAGCTTCGGTAGCGGTGACG
The DNA here is from genome assembly GCA_000827205.1 of Plicaturopsis crispa FD-325 SS-3. Classification (NCBI taxonomy): domain Eukaryota; kingdom Fungi; phylum Basidiomycota; class Agaricomycetes; order Amylocorticiales; family Amylocorticiaceae; genus Plicatura; species Plicatura crispa. The sequence goes on from KN832555.1 coordinate 1,649,944, forward strand.
CGGGTGACGCGACGATGAATGTGACGAGCCTTATGCGCAGGGAGAGCGGAGGTCGGATGAGCATCGGGAGAATGAGCCTGGGCCCGGGCGACGATGAGACCATGGACGAGACCTCCGTATTTGGGGACGACGAGGTTGTGAACAATGCCGTTCATGTCTCTCCTCCAGCTCCTGTGCCTGCGCAATCGACTCCTGCACCGTCGCGTCCTCCCGTATTCCAGTCGAAACCAACAGTCTTTACCGCTCAGCAGACCGGACCAAGGCGTTCCCTCGACCTGGGTGGCGCTTCACCGTCTGTAGCGCAAACGCCGAAGCCGCTGACGATCCCCCAACCCTTCCAATTTTCCTTTACACCAAAGAACCAGCAGCCACAAGGTAAGAACACACTCACGCCAGGGTCCATCTCTCCTGCGAAAGCGCGACCTTCAGCTGCGTTCGCTCCACCTGTCGTCCGCCCCTCGCCGAAGAAACGTCCTGCGCCGGACCATGACGACGAAAATGCAGACCCTGATACTGCGCATAAGCCGAGTCCCGCCAAGAAGCTCGCATTTTCCACCTCGAGCTCGTCCTCCAAGCCCGTGCCGAAGCCACTTTCTCCGAGCAAAAAGGCGCCATTCCAGTCTCCCGCATCGGCGAAGCCGCCGTCCAAGTCCTTGCGCAGGCCATCTGGGTACTTCGCGCAGAGGAAGAGCCTCGCGGGCGCTGGTGTGGCTCCTGCGCCGCCGCCGCAGCCTAATCAGTCTGCGCAGAAGAGGGCTGGGAGAGCGAGTGTGGCTGGGCCGGGTACGGGTGATGCGTGGCGGCGATTCGATCCTCAGGATAAGACGGAGCTGCCTGCGCCCCAGCAGAAGGGCAAGGGGAAGGCGAGAGAGGACGGGTATGAGCGGGAAGCTGCTCCTCCTCAGCGACCTGCGGCTACCAGCCCAGCGCACGTTTCCCCTGCTCATGAGTCTCCGGTGGAATATGTCGATTCGGCGGCGCCAGATGGATCCATGGTTGATTCTCTTGCTGCACCGACCACCGACCATGCTTCTTCGGCCATGGACACTGACGGGGACGACACCGCACTCAACGGCCAGGAGATGACTGCGCAGTGGAGAGAAGGTGTCCAGGAGCAAAGCTTTACAGAAGACGAAGGGGTACGTCCTCATTTGCGTGCGCACACTCAAGATCATCACTCACACTTTATCGCAGCCGCCGATATCTATCGAACAGTTCTTCGCCATGACGGGTATACGGTTTATGGACGAGCTCGCCGCCCCACGGCGGTCCATGCACCCGTCACAACTCCGTACCCGTGCACGCGCGCACTCCCCGTCAGCGACGCCCCCGCCCGACCTCCCGCTTTCAGACTACGTCGTAGCCATGTCCGTCGACGTCCCCCAGCTAGAGCTCTTCACGCACGTCTCGAAGGACCTGCAGGCCTGGATCGAGCGCAGCCGCGCGCTCTGTGCCGAGGCGGAGGAAGAGGCGCTGAAGATGACGCCGGAGCTGTTTAGGGAGTATTCGCAGTCGGACGAGGAGAACCAGGCGGAGCTGCTTCATCAGCTCAAGATGATCAAGGCGAATGCGCATGGGCGCGCGAAAGGGGAGTGGTACGATTGGAAGCTGCAGTGGATAGAGCAGCTGTATGCGACCGCGGAACAGGCTTTCGATGATTTAGAAGCGGTAGGCAGGTTCTGGCTGCGTATTGATTTATTTTCTGACTTTTCGTTTGGGTGCAGGACGCGAAAGTCATCGATGCTATTGTTATTCAGGTCCAGGAAATCGTTCCCTCGCTGCGGGAAGAGCACGAGCGCGTCATGCGGGAGCTTGAGGAGGAGCAACGTATCGACGTGGAGCTTCAGAATAGCGATCAAGGCTTTATCAACGAATTGAGGGAAACGATTACAGAACAAGAGTGGGTGTCCCTCACGCTGGTCCGTGTATACTCTTCCTGACTTGATGGGATGGGTGCAGTCTCCAGGTGGAAGCCATGACTGCAGAGGTTGCAGAGGCCAACGCGAAGTTTGAGCGCCTTAAAGAAAGGCTGCACGAACTTGAGGCTGAGAAGAAGGAAACGGCCTCTGCAATTGCTCATGGGCGGCAGATTATCCACTTCAAAAACCATAGTACGCTTGCGGAAGTTATTCGCAAGAAAGGTATAAACATCACGTCGAGTGCACGCAACGAAACACTGACGGTAATTTGTAGATGAACTAGAGGCCTTGGAAGATCTACATATGCTCCGCGCGACGAAAGTCCAACCGGATTACTTCGAGTTCATATACGCGTGCCAGTACCGGATATCCATTCCCTGCGCCAAGTTCAAGCCGCTTGTCGAGCGGGTGCATGTGTCTCGCGTTGAGGGCGCAAAGTACAAGACGAAGGACCCGCTTCCCCAGCTGAGTGACTTGGTGACATGGACTTCGCAACGGTGGCTTTCTGTCATGGAGGGACCTCCCAGCATTCGGAACGTAAGTTATATCCTATTCAGCATATATTCTGGTGCTGATCTACATGGTGTTAGGTCGCTCAACGCTTCCGCGACTACTTCGCCGCGTATTCCCAGCTACGGGAACAACTACGGCTGCTCAACCTCAAGTACCCGACCTCCGTTGGCGCGTTGCCTGAGGCTGACGACGGCTCTACCGGGCTGAAGGCAACTGCGACGTTGATATTCCCCACTACCAAATCCAAAGCACATGTCTCCTACATCTTCGACGAGCATACCCTAGCGACCTGGCCAATGTCCATAGCTGCGGTTCAGGCCGAAGTCACCGTTGCATACGGTCCTGTCAGGTGAGTTGCGTTCTCCGATGAGTTTGCCCCGATACTGACACGACACGCAGTGGGGAGGCCATTCTTGGTGCCGTGCGAACCAGGATGTCGCAGGCGGTCCCCGAGGATAACTATGCTTGTCTTATGGACGCATGCATTGAGGTTATGGAGACCATCGTATAAGTTACCTATGATTATATGTCCTCATTTTGTTTGCTCGCGACGACTTCTAGTGTATCCGTTTTTTTTGTTTCCAATATTTGTTATATTTACAGTACACTTTGCATAGCATAGGCCGAAGGGCGTGGAATATGATAATGGATAGCGACCACACCGATAAGAACGATCGTACAAAGCGTTGTCCGAATAGAAAAGCAAAACGAGGGTGATGAAGGATATAAGAGGGAAAAAGACAGCGAAGGATTGAGATAGATGTGTTCGACATATGATAGCATAGAGGGATGTGTGGATCAAAATGGTCTGTAGAGGGTGAAGCATTGTTAGGGCGGGCAATAGGCAGAGCTATCACATAGAGCACTCACGTAGTTAGAGGGCTTCAGCAGACCTTCCTCTGACTCTGGGTCAGTCCGGCCAAGAGAACGGCGAGCGTCTCCCTGCTAGAGCGCACAAGATCAAGTTCTCCCTCCGCAAGGTCGCGTACCGAGGCCCACTCAGCAGATGCGCCTCGTGCAAGGCAGGCAGCTTTCACCCGCAGCTGCTCCCTTTTCAGTGCGGCCTGTTGCTGCACGCGCGCCGCCTCGCGCTCTTGCGCTACAGCGGCTTCAACTGCCTGGTCGCGGAAGGCCTGGGTATGGCGGAGCTGGTCCTCGAGAGAAGCCGTGTACGCCAAGCTCTCTTCGTTTGAGCGCTCCCTCGCTTCCACGTCGGACTGAACTCGTTCTTGAAGGAAGGAGACGTGTTTGGTGAGCTCTTCGACCTCCCGGATACGCGCTTCCTTCGAAGAATGCAGCTGTTCCTCCAGTGACTGGAGCCGTTCGAGGCGTTCTCTCGCAATGTTATCCGCAGATGCGAGCTGTAGCCGTAGCAATGTTACGACAGCAGCATCCGTCGCCGGTCCATCTTGTGATGCCTGGTCAAACCGCTGTGTTTGGTGATAGTGTGGGGCAGGGGAAGGGGTAACGTCGGGTAACAAGACCTGGGAAATACTGCCATAGCCACCGGGCGATGGTAGGGCGCTTAGGAATGGACTTTCAGGGATATCCATGGTCAAAGGGCTGGTCGGCGAGACCGCGCGGGATGTGCGTCCTGACTGGAATGGGGCTGGGATGTCCGCAAGCATGCTATCCATCTCGCCCTCGTCAAGAGAGCCGGCGCTTTGGTCGGCTAATTGCTCCCAAGATAGGATAGACCCGCGATCGTTACCTGCCGTTCGCCGCGTTGGCCGAAGTGAAGGAGAACCATCTGAGGGTGGATCGGGGGAAAGGTATGAGAGGTCTACGCGGTTTGGCAGGAAGTTTGGGCCCCGAGCGGGAGTCTGAAGCTGGTTACGGGGATGACGTCTGACGGGTTGTATTCTGGGAATGGCGGGAGTAGGTTCGGTGAGGGCGGCAGTGGGGGCAAGTAGCATCGACACGTCTTGCGCTTCGAAGCTGTCCTGGCTGTCTTCTCCGTCCAAAGCACTGGAGCTGGACTCGGTTTCGAGTACGGGCGAGCAAGTCTTAGTCTTGCTGTGTTTCCTAGAATGGCTGGCCAAGGGAGATTCGGGAGGAGCGCGAATGGCGCTACGGAGGGGGCTGGGTGCGGTGGTATTTCCGGAATCGCGCGCGGAACGGCCCATGCCCAATGCCGTTCTAAGAGACGACGGTGTTTTTGGGGTACGAGGGGTGCGTGCCGAGCTGGATGTGGAGGACGAGGAAGGAGGACGGGGTATGGTAGAGGCATTGCTAGCAGGGCGGGACGGCGGTGTGGGCGGTGTAGATATTTTGGTAACCTTAGTTGGCTTGGACGAGGGTTTTCCTGGGGAGGTAGAGGCCTTTTTGCCCGTAGGCTTAGGCGGAGTCGAGGGCGTTACTTTGATCGCGGTGGTCAAGTCGGCCTTTAGGGCGCGCTGAGGGAGAGGGCTTATAGGCCTGGTCGATTTATCAGGTGGCGACTGCTTTACCTGAGTACCCTTGACCTTCAGTTTGCTATCCATCTTGCTATCCCTCTCGTCGTCGTCAGTTGTTAGGCTGGGGCGTTTGCGACCTTTAGTGGGCACAGGCGAAGGCGGTTTCTTCGCAGCCTCTATGATGACAGACTTGGGGCGATATTTAGGTAGAGCGGAAGTAGTGCCAGCACCGCTTCGTGGACGCAAAGTAGCAGAGCGGGGAAGGGGAAGGGGGGCTGGTGGGCTAGCAGCGTCTTGTGCAGCGGCCTTTACACCAAATTCGTCAGATGCTCGTGGCATAGCAGACGACCGTCTCGTGTGCCGGGTGATCGTCTTTGCATCTGGGGTCTCCGCAGAGGATTTCCTAGAGCCCGGTGACTTGGAGGCGTCCATGGAGGAGCGTGATGCCCCAGAGAGGGTGTTCCCTCCTTGCGTGAGTCCTATCGCGCTCATGCGACGAGACTCCTTGGACTTTTTCTGCGCGCTCTTTTCATCGCCCTGGCCCTTCTTATCGTCACTCTTGTTCATCACATCCACCAGCGCCTTGCTAACGGAGTGGAAGTTGAGCGAGTGGCGTATGGAGCTCCGTGTGTTCGGTTTGTTGGGCCGCGCTGCGAGGGTATCTGCAGGCATGGCGGGTATGTCCAGCGTGAATAACGCTGTGTGTAGATGGTGGTGGTAGATATATGAGAAGAAATTGATAGTCGTAACGGAAATCGTTGGTGTTTCTTGCAACCGTCGTGATCAGAAGGACGAAATCCCTTTGGTTGCTTGCCACCGCCGAATATTCGAACTTGGGCCAAACGTCGCGTAAACACTCCGCGACGATCACATGGCGCAGTTTACGGTAGGCCTCGCAATAAAATATTCTCTTTCTACCACATAAATCGCCCTACGCCTGCTCGCTCCTGGTACAGAAATACCCACATCGTCACTGCATTTATAGCAGCGTACCACGCCCCCTCTACAGCAAGTCCCCACGTCGGCACGTCCACCACCTGGGCCCGCAGCAGCACATATGGTATCAGGAAATATCTAGGCTCCAACAGCGGAGTGGGCAGAAGTGTGGGCAGCACGAAGACGGGGAGGATTAGTGTCTGTAGCACTGTCTGGTCGCGGCCTAAACGAGGATGCAATGTGAGCCCAGCTCGATCGGCGCAAGCATACCGGATGCACGTACCGACACGCAGAAACCACGCCCAAGCGCAGGCAATATATGCTGGTATTAGCAAATATGGCACGGCTGGGTGGAGCATGAAGACGCGTCGCCACACGTAGAATGTGTAGTGCCGATTGTCTGCCAGCAGGAAGGGGTGATGTATGCTGATCGGGAAATCAACAGGGTTAGCCTTGCTCGTATTCTTATAATGCCGGGGCAGACTGACGTGAAGAAATGCACCGTGATGCCCATAGCGGCTGCTACAACAAGCGTGAATAGGGCACGGCTTTTTTTTCGAATACAGTCAGTGATTAGTGAAGGGTAGAAAGTGAAGGGAAACTAACATCCTGCTGCCTGCCATCCGCCTCCACACCTCGCGTAAGAGTTGCACCCCTCCGTCCCCTCCACAAACGAGGACTGGCCACCCAAAAAATGTGGTGAACGCGAGGAAGTAATACAGCTGCGGGACATGGAACGACGGGATATGATTGGACTTGTCCCCTGGTTGGAAAGTCAAGGTCTGATCGAAAATACTCAATTCCCAGCATACCTAGTACTATTCCCCCATTCCATACGATAAAGTTCGCGAACAGTGTGAGGACGACCGCATATGGGATGAAAGCAGGTACGACGTCCAAGAGGACCTTGGGTACACTTTTGACAGCTAATATCAAATCATCTGTGATGGAGGTATGAGCATTACAGGTAGACCATTACCGTTATGTTCACCTACAAGGCGTAGCAGAAGGGGCGGGCGGGTCGTGTAGCTTAGGCAACGCATCCGCCCCTGGCGCGGCGCGACGGAAACGCAGATATATGAGCTGGCTGGACGCATAGGCGTACAGCACCCACACAATATTCGTCTGCCTAAAGAAGCAGCTCAAAAGACCCAGCTAACGTCCTTGGCATCCGTCAATTTACAGTGTCCATAACGATTTGGGACGAGCACATACCGATCCGGCTATCCAATGATTACCTTGGGAGGCGGCGACCACGGTGGCAACTACGGCGACGAGGCTGGGCACCTCTGTATAGTATAGGAATCCGAAGAACCACACGATAGGAAACGCAGCGAGGACGACCGCGTCAGGCTTAGGAGCAAACCAGGAGGTAGGAGGACGGCGCCGCTGATGGTAACTCATCAGGCGCGTGAGGAAGAGGGGGAGCACGAGCAGGGAGAGCGTAGTGGTGAGGCGCAGCATTGGGAGTGTGCATTTGAAGAGGAATACACGGTGAAGAATCAGAGAAAGGATGTACCTGTGTGCGCCATTAGCACTGAACACAACTGACACTCCCAAGAAGCCTGCTCACAATCCTGGAGGCGTCGTAATCTTTGGATCCCACGTCGTGTACTCACCTCGGCAGTACGCCTGCGCCTGCGGAACGTGGAATGGCTCGTCCTTGAGGGCACCATTGGGTCAGATTCGACGTGTAACAGTGGACGCGGGTGACAACGTGCGCGTACCATGTATGGCTTGCCTACGATGGTATTGACTTCCTTGAGTATGGTTACGCAGACACCGCAGAATATCATATAGTACGTCGCCGACGACGACATGATGGTAAGAAACGAGTCTGTCCGACGCGCAGTGAACGATGAAATGTAAGTTGGGTACAAGTTGCCAGTGCGTGTTGCGCCACATCATTGAAGTCTTCCTTTGGCTCTTCACACTTATCACACAAATCGCACCTTCAATGTACTTACATGCATTGACTTGCTCGCAAATTTTTATGTCTGCGCATACTTACATGTAGACGGGAATTTTGGAGCGTTTTCTAGTATGCACAGCCGTGCTGCTTTGTTTTCAAATTACAAGTTGAGGAGAGCGCTACAGTCTACATAAGTATAGTCGCGACACACGCGACATGAACGTCCAAGTCTAGCCGCTACCTTCAGTCCAGCTCCAGTCCCTCCCACGCGGGGATCGGCCTCTCCGCCTGTGGGGTAATACGCGCCCCGTGCCTGCGCTCCTTGCTCTCTCCGTAATCGACAATGGCAGAATGCGCGGTGACGCGGTTGTCCCAGAGGACGACCGTGTTTGGTGTCCACTTGACGCGAGCCTGGTTGTCGCCGCTCTTGTCGACGTGGTCGTACAGGAAATTCAGGATGTTTTCTACGTTGTGCGCGTTAGCGTAGCACATAATTTCAATGGGGCTCACGCACCAGATTCCTCGCGCTTGAGGCCTACGATGCGCCTCGTGAACTGCCTATTAATGTACAAGGCCTCCTCGCCGGTCACCGGATGCCTCCGCACAAGAGGATGGACGTTCTCCACCGGCTCCCGGCGCACGATCCCTCCCCTCTTTCCCGCTCGCGAGAACTCCGCCTGTTCGACGCCGGAGTGCACGGCCTTCAGCGTCCGCAGGAAGGCCACGAACTGGGGTGACAGTTTCCGCAGGGTGGATACCTGGGACGTGAACAGGGTGTCTCCGCCAACTTTGGGCTGGGAGAGGAGGAAGAAAGTCGTGAGCCCGGGGGGCTGGAGCTCGTAGGAGACGTCGGAGTGCCAGAGGGTCGATGTTATGCTATCGGAGCGCTCGAAATTGAATGTGGAGTTGGCATCACGGTAGACGAGGTGTATTTCGGGGTAGCCGCGTGGGTGCCCTGATGTCGGGTGGATGTGTAGTCTGGTGAGGGACGTTCGTGAGCAAGCGGGAGAGGCGGTGGGCACCAAGCGGCAGGCAGTAGTACCTTCCGAAGTAGCTCCCCCACTCGCGGTAAAAGTCGGGGCCTTTATCAATAAAAGCTTGCTGGTCCCTAAACACTACTAGGCCCCTGCGGGCTACCTTGAATCAGAATTGAGCCGTTAGATTTAATCCTATGCATTGGCGAAACGCACTGACCTCCAGCGCGAGTTGATCCCTTCCGTCGGCGCTCAGCTCAGCAAGGTCCACGCCTCGTACTTCAGTGCCAAGATTTGGTGTCAATTCGACAACGCTGGTCGCATTGTCGAGGAAGGAGCGTGGATTTGGGTGCAAGAGTGCGCGGTGCCCAGGGTCAACGTGATCGAAGGGCGTCAGCGGCGGGTATGTGTCCGAGCTGAAATGCGGGACAAGATGCTGATACCGATACAGCTCTTTCCCCGCATCCTTCTGTCCCTCTGCTTGGCCCGGACCCAAAGTAAGCGTCTCGGGCGCTGTTTGCGTTACGGTTTCGACAGCAGACATGCTTCACGAGAACTCTGGAGGCGATTTCAAGTTCGACGAGTTCCTGCGTCGACATGCCATGGCACCTAGAAATCTGCATAAGAGGCGTCAGCTAGCAGCGTTTTCGCCATTCGACTTCGATATACGCCATCGTTTGCTATAAGTGTCCCAGGATCCACTTGCGTCCAGCCAAGGCCGGTCGCGCAAGTATGATCACAGGCACTATACTGCTCACGTAATCAGCCTCTGCGTAAAGCTGCTGCAGACGCTCGGACACGCTACAGTCGGAAACAGTCCTGTACTTAACCTCTCCATGGCCATGGCCAGCCAGATATCGTCGTCGACTCCTCTGGCATTTCATTACGCACGCATCTCTCGTTCTGAAAGAGAGACAACTTCGTGCAACGGAGCAGCTAGTTGCAGGACTTTCGACAACTGGGACCTTGAATTCGATTGTCATTTCGACTTGCATTCGACGGAATTACTCAATGTGAGGTATTCGTCCCGGGCCTGGCTTACAGGTCACAGGTAACCGCCTTCCAGTGTCTGGCTATGGTATAGATGTCCTGCTGACTGCGCCGGTGTTGAAGAAGACCGTCCATAAGTTGAGAAAGGAGCCAAGGAGAGAGTTGGTGGAAGACCTACGTCACAATCTGCGTCCTTGTGCCGCATGCACATGAGCTTACGTTCGTCTCGCCGCTTGCGTACATCGTCCTCAGCGTGGCTGTCGAACGTTTGACATGGCATCCGACGCACTAGTCAATGTTCAGCGGCTGGTGTTTGTGACCGACTTGCGGTCTGTACCTATCCTCTCCGGCGGCCCCCTCCTCGTGTTTCGCTATTTTCGTGCATAAACCAAATCGCTGGGAGCTACACAAGTGAGTTGGTGGCGTCCTCGGCCGTCTTCGACTCTATCTAAGTATACCCTTTAGGGCATTCTCTCTAATCAGATTTCGCAAGCTGTTCACAAGTCATACTTTCATGCTACCTTCAAATTCAAGAAGCCTCATCAAACCCCCGCCATCGGAGAACCAGGAGATGGTGTAGATCTCTTTTCTCACCGGCATCCATTGAGTTACAGCGCCAGTTTCTGCCATCGTTGACATCTCAGCTCACGCTTTCGCACAGCTTGCATCAGAAATCTCATTTTTCTGCGGTGGCACTCAACTTTCTGATCCTATGGCATCCTTTCAATGTACCCCTTCCGTACCACAGTTTGAATTGATCACTCGCACTCGACCGAGTACGTGACAACATTACATCCGACTCGGCCAGGATCCAAAGTTCCTCGCCGAACTACGGACGAGACATCCTCGCACAAGCACGATCATCAGGCGGGCCGCGGGATTCATGCACAGAAACAATCTGCCCATGGAAGAGTCCGGACGTACGAGCCGCTCCTACTACCTCCTACTGAACGTTCGTGCAAAGTTTTACAGGTCTCTCGGTGACGCACGGCAGGCACCTTTGCTTTAGCCAGCCTATTCGCATGCTCCGTTGCCGAGGTTGGATCTGCCGAACGCGTTCTCTGCAATACATGACGGCGGCTATTGTATCTCGGAAGATCTTCCAGGATGCAGTCCTGAAATCACTATCCACGATATCCCCGAAAGTGAGGGTGCAACAGCAGACCAATGCACGAGCTACTGTGTATCGGCGCCGAGTATCCACACCTCTGTTATACAGGGTGTCTACTAGTAAGTCGAGCGTGCAAGTTCTGATGACTGTAACTAATTATCGCTTTGGTTTAGGCCTCACCACTAGTGGCTTTCCCAGCCTGCGCTAATGTTCACGAGATTGGCGCCGTTGTCTTTCACAGGCCATACCGATCTCACTCCGTCGTGTGTCAACTTCCGCGGGCTGCTCTTACGCGCTATCGAGTTCATCTTCTTCTTCCGTGGTCCGGCGGTCTATATGGGGACAACGTCAAGTGATTAGCATAACATCTTTCTCGGGACGAATGCATGGCGGGCACGGACCAGGCTGTACAGCCAGACCTCGTACCAAATTGAAGTGCTTGCACGTGTGGACGATCGCACCTCTGGTCTGATGTACCGCACTGATCAAGCTAAGTGGGTTTCAAGAATCGGAGGGGCCTTGAATCGTCTTATCTACTGATCTCGACATACAGTCCGACACTTATAAAGTCGAGGGACTTTGCTCATCTGGCACATTTTACCACTCGCAGACCAAACTACGCCCGTCATGGCCTCCGATCCTACTGCCCACATCGACGCCCTACTTGCCCTCATTACTTCTTCAGCTCAGCAGGCTGTCGCCGAGTTCAAGCAGTGTGGGCACGGAGTACCGTCTATCGACCATGCGCACCCGAACGATACTATTGTCGACTCGCTATCCATGCGCAAGGCGATCCAAACTCTCGAAGGCGCCTGCGAGCAACTATGCTCCACCTTGGCGCAGCCCGCGCACACTCTGATCAACGTGAGACCCACCTCATTGTTTACTTGTCTCTGCGATACTCAATGCATTTAAACACACAGCGGAGCATGGCGCACTTTGAAACAGCCTGCCTCCGTGTTGTCGTGGAGCAAAAGGTGGCCGATATCTTGTTGCGCGCCCCGGACGGAATGCCTGTCGCAGAGCTGTCTAAGGAATCCGGCGTAGAGGCCCACAAGCTTGCCCGGATTTTGTGCTTGCTCGCGACGAAGCATTGCTTCCGTGAGGGTAAATACATCCCGTTGCCGCACATGTACAACACTGACTGTCTTTTGCTCTTCGTAGTGGCTCCGAATGTCTTTGCCCACACGCGGCTCTCTCTCTCGCTCACTCAGGACAAATACCCCAGCTTTGTGGACCTCATGGCATCAGAGCTATGCCTTTCGTCTGCAAACCTCCAAGAGGTTATTGGGGATGAGAAATTCGGCCACTCATTTGATCCAGCACACTCGGCGTACGCCCAGGCTCGCAACAAGTACAAAGAACCCGGAGTTGAATTGTTTCCCTGGTGTGAGGCTCATGTGCGTTCCCGGTATACTCATCTGGATCGTCACGACACTGATGAGTATACAACTTATAGCCCGATAGATCTGAGGTCTAATACGCTGCTTTCGTTGTTTTTCGAGACATAGTTAACATGTCCGTATAGGTCTTCAATCGCGGCATGCTTGACTACTCGTTTGCCACCATGGCGTCTAAGGTGATGGGCGGTCAGTCTTTTGCACGCTACTTTGAATCTAGTGCCATGCTTACCGCGCATATGTATTGGATAGCATTCCCCTGGCAGGACTTCCCGGCCGGAACGAAGGTCTGCGACGTCGCGGGCGGTGTCGGTAGCTTGCAATTGGAGCTTGCGACGATCCGTCCAGACTTCCAGCTCACCCTTCAGGACCTTCCCCACGTTCTCGATTCGGCGAAAAAGGTATGTTCCAGTACACCGAATGTGCCGTTGCTAGAATTAACGTTCACCTTTCTCGCATCCTAGCTCTGGGAGGTTGAACGCCCTCAGGCCATAACAGAAGAACGGATTTCTTTCGTCCCGATGGATTTCTTCGTTGACAGTCCCGTGCCGGGCCAAGATATTTACTATGTGCGTACTTACATAGGCCTGTTTCATCTCGCATGTACTGACGTGCGCGAAAATAGCTCCGAAACATCATTCACGATTGGCCCGAGAAGGAGTCCTTGAAGATCCTTGAAGGTATCCGCAAAGTAATGACAAAAGACACGCGCCTCCTCATCCGTGCGTTCCATTGGCACTGCCCGGAGATTTGACCATTCATTATCTGTCTACTGTAGAGGAGATTGTTCTTCCATCCGTCTATCAAGACGAGACGCAGAAGTTCACTGAAAAGGTAAGGATGGCATGCCTGTTCCTTGGTCTGGTACTTATCTTGTGGTCAAACTCTGTAGGCGCCCTTCCCGCTTCTCCCTAACTATGGTGCTGGGAGAATCCGGAACTACAACATGGACGTCAATCTGCTGTGCTTGTTCAACAGCCAAGAGCGAAAGCTCGAGGAATGGGTGGCCTTAACGTGCGTCTCGGTCGTTGTTATCCACAGCGGGCTCAGCAGTTTCTGATATTATTTTATCGCAGAGCGAAAGCTGGTTTGGTCTTGCAAAAGGCTTGGGATGTCTGTGAGATCGGCCTCATGGAGTTCGTCATCGCAAAGGAGAACTGATATCTGTAACATGCAATATCCTAAAGGCGCCTTCGACTCTATGTACCACCTAAGTAGATTGACCCTTCGTGTCGATGGCCAGCCCTGTACTTATGCCGAATATATACGCATGTCGTCCCTGTCACCCTGTGCTTGAGCAGGCCTGGGTGATCCCGAAAAATACGTAGACGTTTCCTTGTGCTGATGCGGGACTGTAAAGAGATTGAGATGATCGATTGTGGCGGTAGCATCTGAAGATCTGAAGATCTGAAGGCCGAGGAGGCCTAAACGTTAAACGTAAACGTGCTTAGTATGTTCCGAACGCATCGTCTACATTCCCCCGTTCCTCCTCTTCCTTAAGGTCAAGTGATAACGACCTTATGGGACCTTTTGAACCTTTTTGAACGGCTAACTATCGACTACCAATCGACTACACGCCCCGACTCAAATGAGGGTTCCCATCCGACCGTCGGGTCTAGGTACTAAAGGGTACTAAGTACTTTTCTCGTCTATCAGAAAAAAAGCCCAGTATACTCAACCTACTGTGCTCTAGGGTGAAGGGGACGGAGTACACGTGTACATTGCTATCCCCATGGATGCTACAATTTAGATGGTGGCAGATATACCGCCGCCGGTCGGATGCTCCCTGGCCGCCACCCCTCGTCTCCGAGTCGAGGGAGAAAAAATATAAGTATAATACGGGATGGGGGGCCGTTTAATAGAGCTCTCTCTATCTTTGTTTATGCGCAGAGACTCGCAATGGCGAAAACGGGGATGTTCCACACATTGTCGGTCAAATTAGAGGTGCCCATCGAGGGGGATGCACAATGTGCGTAGATTTTGCGATGTCTTATCCCTGCGGCGTGGCCACTCAACGTATCTAACCACCTCCTCATAGACCGAAATGACACATACTGCAATCGCGACCTGATTCCCATCCCGCCTGCGCGCCGTACTTACAAGATATGGTCGTTCGTTATGTACTGGATAGTGTCCGGCGCCTGCATTTCTGCCTACAGCACGGGCGCGTCGCTATTGGCATATGGGTTGAATGCACAGCAAGCCATGGCTTGCATCGTCGCAGGAGGCATGATCTGTGGACTGCTGGCTGTCATCTGCGGATGGGTGGGTGAGGTGCACCACATAGGTGAGCATTCTTTCCGCAGGACGCTTGTATGCAAGTGGCTAAGGACGGCGTGTTTTTAGGATTCACCGTCTCTAGCCGGTTCAGCTGGCATCAGCAAAACATCCATACACTTGCCAGCACTAGACAGCGCTGCATAGTGCTCATAGTGTCATAGTGCTCATAGAAAGGTGGGGGTTTTGCCAGCACTTTACAGTAGCCCCATAGTATGCTCATAGTACTCATAGAGTCATAGTACTGGACAGTAGCCTGCATGCATTATACAGCACTGCCAAATACTGAACCCGTGTTATTCTCGTATCACTATAATTACAGGTGCATTTTCATTCACACTCAGATACTCTTGCTTCGTAATTGAATAGGAGATATCAAAAGCACCATGTATTCAGACTAAATAGGTACATCATGACCATACTACATAACTCAAGCCACCAGGGTACGAGGCGAGGGCCAAGTAATCTGTAAGCAGACGCGGCAAGACCTACAAACATTCAGACAGCTATGAGTCAACCGGAAGTAATGCGCAAGGCCGATTGACTTACCAGACAACCACGAGAACCGCAGCGCCGCACCTGCAAGCGTACCGAGTGTTAGTCGCAATGTGCGACACAAATTTGACTGAAGAAACTCACATTGACTTGAAGGCCACCAGTGACGAGGCTTTATGAGGGCCAACTTAGAAGATCATAGGCTTAGTTGATGGCTACGATGCTAATAAGCTAAGTTCGCACGTACCTAAATACCTATGCCAGCGCGGACTGCGCTGGCGCGTACTTGCAACGACGAGCACGAATCGGGACTTGAGTCAATGTGAGACTAGCGGCTATCGTTTTGAGGGTTAGACAGAGAAATATTGGTAGAAAGAATGAACAGCAGGAGAAGCAAATGCGAGCAGTACTAGTGACCAGACTGGCAGTGGGTGGGGGATGAAAGAAAGAGACTCGTCGCGTCACGGGCGTGTTCA
>KN832555.1:1675169-1821299 GCA_000827205.1 Plicaturopsis crispa FD-325 SS-3
AGTTTTGGTCATCGTGGGGCGCGTCGAACGCTTGCGCGCTGCGTCCAGTTCTGCAGTCGACCTCGATCCTGCTTCCACGGCGGCGTCGCTAACGCATCCTTGAGAGGGCTGATGAAGTGCGGCGACGCAATTCGGTCGTTGGCAGAATGGTTGGACGGCGGAGATCGTCCATGCAGACTCGGGCACACTCATTTCGTAGACATCGCGTTCAAAACGCGACTTGGCGGCGAGACCGGAGACTTTGCGCGAAATCGAGCGGGCCGAGGGCGCGTCCTCGAGATTGTCCGGGTTGAGTCGGTAAATCTGCTGATGAATGCGACGCAAGTAAGACTTGACTCGCACTGGGCCGGGATTGAAAACGCCCGCGCAGTAGGGGTCAGCCGTACAATAGTGCTTGAGCCACTCACGCGCAATGTCGATACGCTGTGTCAGAGTGTCCCATACCGCTTCGACACCTTCCCTTGTGTAGAGCACCTTGTCCAACAGCTCCGTACCCGTGCGCGACCGAGGAACTTCGACAAGGCAAGGCTGTACGCCTTCAAGTCGTGCCGCATTGTAAATGAATTCGTGCAAGTCCGAGACCAGAGAAAGAACGTGTTCCGCGAATTCCGGATTGACACCGTAAACATCTTGAGAATGTCGAGTGCCGAGTGTAAGAGGGATATCATCCACATTTAAGTGGACAAGAAAACCGGTAGCTCTGCGAACGGTGGAAGACTCATATCGTCTCCACAGCGCGCGAAGCAAAAAAGACATTTCGAATGAGACCAGCTAGGGGAACGCCGGTTCCCAGTTAGTCCACTTTGTGACACGCGCTTTGAGCGGTGTCACGATGGGCAGACCGTCGTTCGGGATCCCAGCGGGTCGTAACGAAGTGGTGGGCCTATGCCCAAACTGAGAGGACCTTGCGCGGGCTAAGTGGCCAGGGCGACCTAAACAGAGACGCCGGACCGGAAGCCTAGAGCAAGTAGAGCAGACCGATAGAGTCTAGCACGTACAACCCAAGCTCTCGATAGCTTCCTAGAGCTTGTCGAAGAGCGTTAAGCAGGCCAAAGGGCTCTGTGGGGTTTGTAGGCGCTAGAGGCTCAGATAGAATATAAGATGGATGCAAGAGATGATGATATTCTAACATGAGGCAGAGCTAAGGCATATGTGCTGGCCACAGTACAAACAATGGTACATAGATCAGCCACAACGGTAGGCTGGTGGTTGGAGAGTACCGTAATGAGAGGAGCATGTATAATCGCACCTTACACCCGGGGCACTGCCCAGACATCTCGTCGAGCCAAGACGGCCGATCCGACGTCAATGGACTGTCCGTCGCGGCCAAACCAACCCGCTCTGCGCTCCTGCGCCATTCCATTCCATCCGACGAGCGATACCACCAGGTACGCGCACCAGGTCATGCCGTGCCTCCATAGAGGACTTTCCGTCGCCTCCGAGAGGGAATAGCAACCGTAGTCGCAGCCCGCATCAGTCCTGATGGCTGACGGCGAAATCCAGTGCTCCAGAGCGCGTTCAGAGCTGTTGACACTTGCCCCCGCGTACGGGCGGTCAGAGGTGTTTCAGTTAACGGCCCCAGCATGGCTCCCGTCCCCACCCAGAACTCCGATACTTCCCACTCTTCCCGCCGCTGTACGTCGGTGCAGCCAATCTCCTCTCCTCACCCCCTAAACGAAATTCCTCCAAACGAGTGCTATCGCGATGTCGAAGGTCGATGGGTAATGGGGTTCGTCCAGTGGCTAGCGGTGCCGTCACAACCAGTGAGGTCTTACGAGTGCTCGTCGATCCGTACGAGGCTTTGAACGTTCAGGATCCCAGCCAGATCACCAGATCAGATAACAGATCAAGCAGATCGAGTAAGCAGCCAGAGTGCAGGATGCCCCCCTGCACCGGTGGACCTGATTATGTTGGATATCGCCTTGAAGGTTTCCTTAGATGACACAGCAAGGGCCAGAGGGAACACGATATAATCAGGTAGAGAACAGTACAACGAGCGCGCTGGCACGACACTGTGCGCTTCCGATCTCCGATCCGGATTCCCACGGTCACCTTCACCACCCGATGCTCCAAATATCCCTACACCACTCCAGTCCTAGAGTTCGCACTGCCGTTTTCTTTGGTGGCCTTGGGCTATTCGTTTCGCAGCTGTCCCTAAACGTTGTCCTGAACTCAGTCAGCACGGGGATGGATATTGCAGGGCTATGGCCCCGGTATATCAATATCAGGCGTGGCTCGTACCTTCTTGCTGCCCGTGCGTTATTCCATTATAGGCGGGGAAATGTGGTAGCTGACGCGACCGATCCTGTGTAGTCGGCCTCGTATCGTGTCCTTGGCAGATCGTTGCCACCCCGGGCACATTTTTGACCGTAATATCTGGGTTCGGAGTGTTCCTCTCCCCTGTGAGTACCCTGCCCCCCTTCACTCGCGGTAAAGAACGCACGGCTCAAAGAAATCTGATTCTTGCCCAGCTCATGGGCATCATGCTCGCCGACTACCTGGTCGTGCGCAAACGCATCCTGTCCATTCCAGACCTCTACACCGGCAACAAGGACTCCATTTACTGGTACACAGCCGGGTGCAACTTCCGCGCCCCCCTCGCCTGGGTCCTCGCTCTGTGGCCCATCCTACCGGGCTTTGCGATGGTTATACATAACCCCGCCGCCAGCAATAACTGGGTCAAGCTGTTCAACATCGCATTCCTTGTTGGGATTGCTATCTCGTTCCTTGCGACGATAGCGATCGCTGCGATTTGGCCGCCGCCGTATCAACATGTTGGGCTACCGTACCTAGACGACGACGTGCCATTTGGGAGTGCGCCCTTCTCGAGAGAGGTGGAACGGGTGGACGCCGGAGGCGGAGATGAGAAAGACAGTATCAGCAACTAGATGACAGAGCCTTTGACTCGACTACCACACCACTACTGCCAATAGCCTCTCGAAAGTATTTGACCATAGATTCTCTTATCCGTATATGTACTTAGTGTCCGTGCCAACCGACGTTGATGTACTGGCATTGAATCCACTCATGCAGACTCTAGAGTACATACATTAAATCGACAGTCTTGATACGGCCTCGACTCGGATCTAGGGGAGATGCCGCAAAGTGGTGCAACCAGGCGCTGCGTGGGGATAGTGTGCCGCTCGACAGACATCGTACTGCTGCTGCTAGTAAAGGCGCTGCTGCACTGACGCAGGACTGTCGATGTCTTGACGCATGATGTATGACTCCCGCTGCATTGACGATGCATTGACACTTGACTGCCGCGAGCCAACGCATGAGCGGCAGGGTCCTGGCGCTCGCTAGACACTGCATTGACCCTACAGAGGCAGTTGAGTGCAATGGAGAGGCGCTACTCACCTGCGCCGCGGACGATTTTTGAGCTGGCGCTAGACTGGCGTTGGCGTAACGCTCGATGCCGTCCTGACGGCGCTGCGCTAACGCACTCATGCAGGAAAAACTCGTGTCAAAACGCGGTGGTGACACTGTATTGAGGAAGATCTTGAAAATCATTAGCGTTTCTGCTGCGTTTTATGTAGCGTCGTCACAAGGAGAAATATGGACAGCACAGCCACCGACGAGGTCCGAGGACCCGAGATCGCGAATGGACTTCTCTCAGATCTTATTGTCTCGACGACCGCCACGACGTCCACAATCACAATAGCGAACAATTACTGCGAACTTTGCCAGTGCGAACTTAGGATTCTATCAGGTGTACACTTGGCTCACCGTTATCTGCAGGCTGTCGTGAGGCTATATGGCCGACGCTTTGACCGCCCAAGCGGTCTGGGGCCACCCGAGGGCCACCCTTTGCCCTCTCATAAGTCTGCGTTTATCGCAGTGGGCCGGGGGTGACCGATATAAAATCAAATAGGGTGGCCCGTAGGGCACGCGTGTCCCACAAGTACACCTGATTAGATATTTGAGACTATTGTTCGTCCACCGGGTGAGAAAATTGTCTATTGTCTGACAATTGTACCTCAGACCCGATCTGATTTTCCTCCTGCCTACATAGGAAATATCGACTCCCTGCGTCCACCCTCCGTCCCTGAGGAAGCGCCATAATTCTAAGCGCTCCAAGTCAAAAGCTCGACGATAGCAGACTGGCCACCACCTACAGTCCCATTATCCCCCGCTCACTGCGTCTTCGTTTCTCTGTGCTGTGAAGCACCCCTCCGCTAGTTTCTGTGGCACCTAGCTCACTCGCACGCACCGCCTGTACCCCGTCCAGCTTAGACAGTATGGACGTCGAACAAGAGCCGAAGCCCTACGCGAGCGCGACGAGCATCGTCCCCCTCCCGCAGTTCATGCGACCCCGGCACGTACCAGACGTGCCCGAGGACGTCGATTTCATGATGGACCATCTGAATGACCCAAACTTCGACCTCAGGGGCGCCATGGCGCCCCCATCCGCCACTACCGATTCGTTTGAGCTTGAGCAGAAGCACCAGGGGCCTTACCACCACTCTGGCAAATCCTCCGATCTCGATGCTGAGTCGCAGATAGGATCGACTACCTATTCTTCGTCGCCCTCGAGGATAGAGACACCGCACGATGGAGTCGAGTTTGACGAGTACGTACTCCGCTGTATTGCTGCATGGTCGTCGCTTATACTCATTACACTGTAGTGAGTCCCCCTACCCGGAAGTCCGTGCAGCGGTCTCGAGTATGGATGACCCCACGATGCCCGTCAACACCTTCCGCATGTGGTTTCTCGGCGTCTTCTTCTCCATCGTCCTCTCCGGTCTCAACCAGTTCTTCTCCATGCGCTGTAAGTGTTTGTCGAGCATGTCCGCGCTCCCCATTAACGTTCTTCCAGACCCCTCGGTCTTCATCACTGGCATCGTCGCCCAGCTCACCGCACTTCCGCTCGGAAGAGGCCTTGAGAAGGTGCTCCCGACGACTCGCTTCAACACTTTCGGCTACTCCTGGTCTCTGAACCCCGGGCCCTTCACCATCAAGGAGCACGTGTGTATCACCGTGATGGCGAACGTAGTATCGAGTGGCGCATACGCGACGGACATCATCGCAACGCAAAAGACGTTCTACAACCAGCAGCTGACGTTCGGCTACGAGATCATGCTCGTCCTCTCCACGCAGATCATCGGCTTCTCGTTCTCTGGTTTCCTGCGGCAGTACATCGTATGGCCGGCGGCGATGATATGGCCTGGTGCGCTCGTCAACTCCGCCCTGTTCAATACGCTGCACAAGAACTTTGGTAGGAAGGAGAGCAAGCACATCTCTAGGGAGAAGTTCTTCTGCATCGTCTTGGCCTGCGGATTTGTGTGGTATTGGGTCCCGGGCTACCTATTCACCGCGCTCAGCATGTTCAACTGGGTGTGCTGGATCGCACCGCAGAACGTGGCTGTAAACGCGCTCTTTGGCACTGCAAGTGGCATGGGCATGGGCGTCCTGACGTTCGATTGGTCCATGATCGGCTTCATTGGCAGCCCTCTCGTCACGCCGGTACGTCTTTATGGTTTCTTGTACATCGAACAGAGTGACTAAAATATATCTTCAGTGGTGGTCCGAGGCCAATACCGGCCTGGCGTTCGTCTTTTTCTACTGGATCCTGACGCCGATTTTCTACTTCACGAACACCTGGTTCGCAGGATACCTGCCGATCTCATCCTTCCAGACATTCGACAACACCGGCATGCCGTATGACCCTAACCAGATCGTCACGGGTGGCGAGTTTGACGTCACTAAGTACCGCGCGTATTCGCCCTTATACATGTCCACGACCTTGTTCGTTTCCTACGGCCTTGCCTTCGCGTCTTTCTCCTCGATCATCGTCCACACGTTCTGTAAGATACTCCGCTATTTTCCAGCTATACCCTCGAGCTGACTTTCCTTCCCGCGCAGTGTGGTTCCGTAACGACATTGTCCGTCGCTTCAACCGGTCGCTTAAGGACGAGCGCGATGTGCACTCGCGCCTCATGCAAGCCTACCCTGAGGTCCCCCGTTGGTGGTATGGTGTTCTCGGGATCGCGGCCTTCGTCATGCTCGTGGTCACCGTCGAGATATTCCCTACGCAGCTGCCCATTTGGGGTGTGATCCTTGCCCTGGCGATTGCGTTCATCCTCTCCCTGCCCCTCGGTATCCTCCAGGCCATCACCAACCAGCAGGTCGCACTGCAGGTTATGCACGAGATGATTGCTGGCTACGTATTCCCTGGAAAGCCGGTCGCCAACATGATCTTCAAGGGCGTCGCGTACATCGGCGCAAACCAGGCTGTCGGCTTCGCTGGTGACCTGAAGCTCGGCCATTACATGAAGATCCCCCCGCGCACGATGTTCTCCGTCCAGTGCATTGCTGCAGTCATAGACTGCTTCGTCGTTGTGCTCGTGCAGAACTGGATGTTCGCCAACATCCCGGACTTCTGCTCCCAGGACCAGGCTAATGGCTTCATCTGCCCTTCGACCAACACCTTCGCTAGCGCATCCCTGATTTGGGGCGGCATTGGCCCGCAACGTCTCTTCAGTCCCGGTCAACTGTACGTCTGTCTAACTGGTCGTTACTGGAATGACACTGACCTGTCTTAATTTCATAGATACAGCCCCCTGCTGTGGTTCTTCTTGATCGGTGCCGTTGCGCCCATTCCCTTCTATTTCCTCGCGCGCCGCTACCCCTTGTCAATCTGGCGCTACGTGAACGTCCCCGTCTTCTTCGCGGGTGTCGGCGCGCTCCCGCCTGGCAGTGGCATCAACTACTCGTCGTGGGTCGCTACTGGCTTCTTCTTCAACTGGTTCATGCGGCGCTTCCACTTCCGCTGGTGGATGCGGTACAACTACATCTTGTCGGCCGGGCTGGACGCAAGTGTCGCGATCTCGATGGTCGTGATCTTCTTTACGCTCCAGCTGCCGAAGGGTGGCGTCACCCTCGACTGGTGGGGGAACACCTTCTGGCAGACCACGGCCGACGCGATGGGGACGCCGATGCGCATTCTCGAGCCGCCTGCGACGTTTGGACTTCAGACGTGGTCGTAGATGCGCTTTCCCGGGCTCCCCACATTTTCTCTAGCGATACCGTTACATCTTCTTCAGCGATACCATCCACCTCTCTCGACCCATCCGCCCCTCTGTCTCACTATTATCAACGACTAACGACCTTCATCCATGGTTATGGCCCCCGTTCGCCCCTCACCCCACGACTTTGCATCCGACCCGCGTTTCCAACCCGCAGCGATTCACGTTTCCAACCCGCACTACACTCTTTGGCCGGTGGTTGACTCCACGACCCGGCACACGATTATGCCTTCGATTATCGATTATTTTGGCTACTTATTCCTTTCACTTTCGGTTGGGCTATGATCTCCAAGGCGTTCTCTTCATCACAGGATCCACCTCCACATATATTTTCTTCTCTACATTTTCTTCCTCTACGACTTCATTATCAAGACTTACATGTATCGAAAGCACAAAACCATTGCAATACACATGTTGTAAAACTACGCATCGTATTGTGTACAAGGTTCATAAGTATGGTTATTTTCTTAAAATTACAAAAGCGTTCGGGAAGCGACGCGATCGCAGTCGTCTATGTACCTCAGAATCTCAGAGAGCCTGAGGTGACTTCATTCTACTGAGACTACACCCCTCATGAACAGCAAACAAGATATATACGATTTGTCAAGTGTTCAGTAATCAGTATAGAAGAACAGCCAGTACACCGATCACGAAGGCACGCCCCAGATCCTAACTTCTCTACCACTCGCGCCCCATATCTCCTTGCCCTGCTCTCCGAACGCCAAGTCAGATACATCTCCGCCCTCCTCGAACCTTGCCAGCTCCTGCCACGTCTTTTGCGCGAAGACACGGACACCCTCGCTCCCGGCAACGCCCAAGAACTGGGCGCTCGTGTCATACAGCACTTTGTTCACCTTGAACGCGTCGCCGAGCACGATAGAGGTGGTGACCTTCTGCTTGCGCAGGTCCCAGACGGCGACGGAAGACAACGAGTTCGGCGCGAGGAGCTGGTAGCCATTCTCCGAGAAGCTCAGCGTGTGCACGGTGAAGGGCACGCTGTCCGCGGGGGTAAGCGACGCGGCCGGCGCACCGGAGCGGATGTCGTAGATCTGGATCGTGGACGAAGGCGTTCCAAGCGCGAGCAGTGTGCCATCGGGATGGATAGCTAGGGACGTGAAAGGCTCGTCGTACGGCGCGGAGCGGAAAATTTGGGTGAAATTCGAAAGATCGTGCAGCGAATACGTCTTGTCGAGAGACGAGAGCGCGAGGATGGTCCCCGTTGGGTGGATGGCGAGGCCAGTGATCTCACCCTTATGCGACCGGATAGTCGATTTTGGAATGTACTCGCCGGACGTCTCGTCGTGCGCCCATATCTTCACCGTTTTATCAGCGCTACCCGAAATAATCAGTGTCGGCTGTCCCTCTTGCTCCCTCAGCGCGACATGGTTGATTTTTTTGGTGTGACCCTTCAAAGATGCAAGGACCTTGTCGGTGCTCCTGTCATACAGCTGTACGATCTTGTCGTTTCCACCAGTCAGGAACTGCGAGGGGTTGACACGGGAGACCGCAAGCGCCGTAATGCCGGCAGGCGAAGACGAGTGAAGGGAAGGAATGGTGTGTTTTGCGGCGAAAGTCTTGACCTCGGCCGGGCTGGAGTAGCCTGGAGGTGGCTTGCGCTTTTTGCGGGCGGAAGAGAGTGATTGGGAGGTCTCCTCAATTTGTGAGACGATGTGTTTGGGCAGGCCCTCTTCCGCCTGGTCCTCAGCCATTTCGACATCCTCGCCCGCTTGGGGAACCGGCGCTACGCCCATTGTGGCGTGTACATTGCCAAGAGCCCTGTCGAGGGTCGTTAGTTTGCGCATGAAAGGGCGAGAATGAGCAAACATACTCTCGGGCGGCGTCACGTTCCCTGATGAGACGCGCTACGACACGGCTAGCCGCGTCTTGTGCATACAGCGCGTAGCTGAGCTCTTGACGAGTCGAGTTATATTGTTGCTTCAGCGCAAACGTCTCGAGGACGAGCGCATCCCACTCGTTTTGAAGTGTGTGCAACAGAGCAGGGATAGAAGACTGCGTGGGCGGCCGTGGGGGCGCTGTGCTCGGACCTGCCACATAATCGCATTAATACGCGACATACTAACCCTTTCCCACAAATTTTGCGAAACGTACTGGCTTTCACGGATACCAGGTCGGATTCGTCCAATTTTTCGCCGGTAATGGGGTCTGTGCCATTGTCGGTGATATATTTGAGGATGAGACGGCGTTCGTATACGTGTCCTGATTTTGACGAGACAACCGGATCCTGAGGGGGCTCCCCGGAGATTGCGCAGAAAAACATGGCCAAGGAGGTTTGGACTTGCAGAGGGACGGTGACCGTAGACGGTGAGCGGAACACGAACAAAACGCAATGAAAGGCGGTTGTTGACAGCTGTTTACCCACGTACACTTCGCTCTATTGCAATGTCGGAAAAGCAGCAGCGTCTCGTTCTCTCGATTATCGATTTTCTCTCCAGTTCTATACAGGATGGCACGGTCAAGGAGGACGACAGGGAAGGTCTCGAGGTCGCAGGTATGTTGTACAAAAAAACGGCGGAAAAACAGCTCGGGCTGACCTCATACTTGCAGTCCAATGCATCGGCGAAGCATTTGGCGTCGATCCCTCGGACCAGCAGCAGACAGAACGTCTGAGTGTCAAGCCTGCAACCTTGCAAACGATATTCGATGTCTTCTTAAAGACGCGCGATAAAGTAGGAGCAAGTCCACAGGCAGCAGCGTCCTCGTCCAAGCCCGCCGAACCCTCAGCGACGGACAAGGCTGCCGCGGAGAAGCACAAGCAGACTGGAAATGCGCATATGTCTGCGAAGAAATACGATCTCGCCATAGAGTCCTATACCCAAGCGATCCTTTACGACCCAACGAACCCTGTATACTATTCCAACCGTGCTGCGGCGTTTTCGAGCAAGGGCGACCATCTTTCGGCAGTCGGTGACGCGGAGAAAGCCATCGAAGTCGATCCTTCCTTCTCGAAAGCGTATCATAGGCTGGGGTACGTTTAACGACACCCATCTGACCCACATATCTGACTGTGATGCGCAGACACGCGCAATATTCCCTGAGCGATTACACTGCGGCCGCCTCTGCTTTCCGCCGCGGCCTTGAACACGACCCTTCCAATGCGAATCTCAAATCGGGGCTGGCAAACGCAGAAGCACGTATTATTGCACCAGACAGAGGACAGAGCCCGCCACCTTCTGACGACGTGGGGGCTCCGGGCGGCGCAGGCGGGCTCGGTGGGATGGCAGATATGCTCCGCGGCTTGGGTGGTGCCGGAGGCGGTGGCGGTGGAGGCGGAATGCCCGACATAGCAAGTCTTATGAACAATCCTATGATGATGCAGGTGCGATCGATGTTGGCTTCACTTTTCTTCGTCACGATCTAACTGCGCCCCGGTTTTATTTTTGAAGATGGCACAGTCAATGATGGCGAATGGTGGCATGGAACGGCTTATGCAAAACCCCGCACTTGCTAATATGGTAACTCATAATCGTCGTCGCTGCTTGTGCAGTCTTTTGCTAATAAATAACAACCCAGATGAACCGCGTGCAATCTGGCGGTGGCATGCCAGACATGTCAGAGCTTCTCGCTGACCCTACTATGAGAGAAATGTGCGTACCGTCCGGAAATGCATCCACGGTTGCATCAACTAATCTCGTTGTTCACAGGGCTAGCCGACTGGGTGGGGCTGCGGGTGGTGGTGGCGGTGGTGCAGCATAAACAAATCGAGCGACCATGGTAAATATCGGACACTGGCATTCTATGTGGAATTCAAATAAGGACGTGGTAGACTTTGACCAAAGCGCTTCAGAACTAAGATACGCTCACGAAGAGTGCTTCACAAGGTATTGCTGAAACCCAAAGGAAACCACAAAAAGCAAACGCGATTCGATTACAAGTTGTCAGGAGCATACAGAGGCTCTATAGGTATTATGCCAATAACTTTCGGTAGGGGTCCATATTATCGATAGGCACTCGTCGAAGCCTACGTCGCAGAAGTCCGCGTTTTCAATCCCTCGCGCACTTTCCGTTCCAAAGTCGGGGGAACCTCTTGTAACTGAGCTGGTACGTCCTCGCGATGTCCCTGTTTGGCACAAATGGGGGGTTAGATATACTGAGCTTCACATAGGCGGGGCATGCTTACATGCGCGAGGTGATATCGAAGTCCACTGAGTTGCCGGTAATCTTTGACGCAATCTGGCCTGGGGCAGCGATAGCACTTGTTTTTCTTTCTTTCAGCTTTCTCTGCGCTCGTCAATTTGGCACTGGGCGCAGGCTTCCGGACGGTTTCAGCTGGCGGGAGATCCGATGGAAGTGCGAAAGTGTTTGAGATGGCCTCTCGGAAGTGCGCTTTCGATCTGCAAATTTCTTGTCAATGATCATCCCATATGCTACGACGATTTTCCTTACATTTGCAGGTGGTATTGGACACCGTTGATATTCTGGTCCATTCATTCCTCAGGCGTGAGGATATATCATGAACATTCCATATCCTGCTTACCTTCCAAGATTTGCCGCAGCCCTCCAAGGAGCAGCGGAAAGGCGTATCGCCACCGGGCATACTATCGTGCACTGATTTGCTGTGGTCAAGAAGTTCACCCGCAGTAGCATAGCAAGCTGCGCTTGTATGTGCGTCGGCTGGCCAACATCGCTTATGGCCGCAGGCGTAAGGTCGTATGGAGGGACTAGAATACAAGACTAGATCATTGCGTGTCCTAAGAGAATAGTGACGGAATGACTTACTCTCCTGTGGCAGGTAAAGCTAAAGACAAGCGACCAATCGGTTCAATGACCCTTTTCTTCTGAGAATTAGTCTTTGGCGGTGGTTGCGTAGGATCAGGATAGTAAGGAGTTAATTGAACGGACGGAACTGTGACGGGAACAGGAATAGATCGTGAAGAATCATCGGTAGGGGGGAGATTGACAATAGATGGGCCCTGCGGACTAGATACGGGTGATAATGTGAGGGTACCCAAACCGATGGGGGTCGTGGACGTGCTTGACATAGAGTCGTGAAATGGCAATGGGGAAAGCGTGGTCGTGATACTCTCTCCTACGGTGGTGTGAGAAGGCGTAGGAGAGAGAAGTGGCGTAGAAGAGTCGTTGTGCACATCCAGGGTAGTGCCATCCTCCTCTTGGAACTCAGAGGTGGAGGGATTGCTATTTTCAGGTGCATGACTCCATTCGAGTCCATTGTTAGCATCCAAAAAGAGCTGAGGTGCTGGTTCGGAATGGGAATGTAGGTCGATGGCATCATATGGGAATGGCCTCCAAGAACCGTCTCCATGTATCGTTTGTGTCTGCGGGTACGTTTGTTGCGGTCGAGATTCCGATAGGGCATCAGAGAGCGACGAGGAGCTGTAGTGGAATGGCGGTGGGTCGATTCGATGTAGAAAACCATCTTCCCCATCCACGACAGGGTAGGATGGAACACTCGCGAAGAATGGGTTGTCGTTGTTGTCGTTCTGTTCCGGAGGGGGATCCTGAAGATACGAGCTATGGGACGAGAAATCGGGAGGGACGTCGAAGTCCCAGGAGAAGTTGGACGGTCCTGCATGACCTTCTGCATTGAGAGGTATATCCAACCCCCTTCTTTGGAGATATCGTAGCCTGTGACAACATAATTGAGGCTAGTTACTTAAATCGAAAATCATCGCAGCCTACCTATTGCGACACCCTAAGCCACTTCGCTTCAAGTCTTCTCGGATTAGGCCCCAGCGACCACCGTGCTTCGAGAAACTCCTGATAAGTTCTTCATCTTCCTCTCTTGTCCATTCGCCCGTCCGCAGAGAAGGATCCAAAGCTTCGCGGTACCGCTTAGAACATGCATCGTCTGTTCTGCCCTCGATACCTCGGGCGATGACTGACCACCGATTCGGGTGCTGATTGAAGAGCCTCACAAGCAGTTCATCTTCCTCAGCTGTCCATGCTGATTTTTTGATTACGGGAGCTAGGGAATGGAGCCATCTCTACTCCAAAAGGTCTCAGGTAAGAGCTATATTCCGTGAAAGGAAGTAGGTGAACGATCGCACCTTGCGACATGCCTTGTTCGTACGGCCTGGAACATACTGAGCGAATAGTTTCCAGTCCTGGCAGTCGATGCCATGAATATCTATCGCATGCCTGAGGAGAGCGTCCTCTTCGGCGGACCAAGGTTTTCCGACATGCCTCTCTTCCATAGACCGGTGATCTCGCACAGACGAATGTCAGAGAAAGTCTACCACAGCATGTAGTCCTGGGCGTTGACAGCAGAAGAGAAGAGGAAGATTCGCTCAAATGCACAGTCCGATGTTGTCGTAATGCAAGGGCATTTCTGCTAACTGCTGTGGCGGCGGCCATCTCATTCAGGGGCTGGCGCGACGTGAAAGGAAACTGGAGTTCAGCGAAATTGCAAGCCTTGCCTTCAACCTGTTCGTTAACGCTCAACTTCTACTATAAAATGTCTCTGGTCCAGGGCTACTCTTCTGACGAGGACAATGACACGACGTCCGTGAGCAACGATGTGTTTGGACTTTCTTCCATTCCTGCCGCGAAAAAGGCACGCGTAGAGCAACCCACCAATGTCGCACCCTCGGCCGCGCCTGATGTCCTGGCGGAGGTGAGTAGGAAACAATGCTGTCCGCTAAATTGCACGGCTAAAAACACGACTAGGACCCATTAAATCAAACGTCGCTCGTAACGCGACCTACCGACACACAAATGAATGTGAATATCCCGTACAGCGACATGATGTTGCCCTTACAAGGCCCCGAGAATCCTTTCGGTGAGAGAGGTCGCTTCCTCAACCAAAATGCCCTCGCAGGGCACGTAGAGGAGCAATCCATGACCGAGCATGCCTTCCGCTCCCAGCACATGACGCACACTATCCTCGGCTATTCTGCAAATCCCTCCGTCGATCCAAATGCGCCGGCCATCCTCGGGTCTCTCGAGAAAGCCCAGGCCAATGGCTTTGCCTCGATAGACACAATCCGAGCGCCCAAAGCTCAGACGAAGGAGCTGAAGCGAAAACGAAAGCAGAAGGGCGATTTGGAGGTCGTCGAGGGCGAAGGGGCTTATGTTGGCCCGTGGGCATCCTGGCAGGGCGATGAACCCCAACACGAATACCCAGATGGTGCTGGAATGGAGGACGAACCTGAGGAAGAGGACGAGGAGCCGGAAGCCCCCGTTACGATGACGAAATCGAGGGCAAAACGGGGTGCATTTGGGCAGGAGCATTCAGTGTTCCACGGGAAGTCAATGACAGACTACCAGGGACGGACGTACATGTCGCCGCCTGTGGCAGAGGCTCCTACACTGCTATCCGAACCCGGGTCACAGGATACCTTCATACCCAAAGTCTGCATTCATACCTGGACGGGGCATACCCAAGGCGTCTCCGTCATACGGACGTTCCCAGGTACCGGCCATCTCCTGCTGAGCGGATCCATGGACACGAAAATCAAGGTATGTTCGCTATAACATTCGGTCCGTTGAGACATATTGAGCGCTATAATAGTTGTGGGACGTCTACACCCATGGCAACTGTCTCCGGACTTTCCATGGCCACACGAAGGCTGTCAAGGATGTCACGTTTTCGAACGACGGCAAGAAATTCCTTTCTTGTGGCTATGACCGGCAAATGAAGCTTTGGGATACCGAGACGGGGCAATGTCTGAAGCGCTTCAGCAACGGGAAAATTCCGTACGTGGTACGGTTTCACCCGGATGAAGACAAGCAGCACATCTTCCTCGCTGGAATGTCGGACAAGAAGATCATCCAGGTACGTTTCGCACCGACACTCGTGATTTTACGACGACTAATCTTTTTAATAATGGCGACAGTATGACATGAACACTGGCGAGATCACACAAGAATACGACCAGCATCTAGGACCTGTGAACACAATCACCTTCGTCGACGAGAACAGACGATTCGTCACGACTTCGGACGACAAGACAATTCGTGCCTGGGACTTCGACATTCCTGTCGTAATCAAATACATAGCCGAGCCGCACATGCATTCTATGCCTGCTGTCACGCTACATCCATCCAGTAAGCCGCGAAATCACATCCCCAATTTGCGTAAAACTGCGAAGCTTACCACACTATTCTTACCCGCCAGAAAAATACTTTGCGGCGCAATCGCTGGATAACCAGATTCTTATATACAGCACGGATAATTTCAGGCAGAACCGTAAGAAGCGGTTCGCGGGCCACTCAGTCGCTGGCTATGCCTGTCAGGTGGGCTTCTCCCCCGACGGCAAGTGGATCAGCAGCGGTGACGGCGAGGGAAATGTCGTGTTCTGGGACTGGAAGACTGGCCGGATCAAGTCGCGTCTGCGTGCGCATTCCAAGGTGGTCATCGCGCATGAGTGGCTACCCCACGAGACGGTGAGTATTATCGCTCGGCCTGCTCTCCCCACCTAGTACTAACGTGTGCACATCTGCAGTCGAAACTCATCACGGCATCTTGGGATGGCTTGATCAAGCTATGGGTACGTTCGTTTGTGCTCTCGGCCTTCCGTAAACAATCTAATCTTTGACCCGCAGGACTGAGATCATATGGGCCGCGTCCACTGTGGAACCTTGCGCTGACTTTCATGGAGCTCCTCACCCCGAAGGATTCTTCATGGGAGTGTGGCGCATTACGCGTTAGCAATTGGAAGTTATTCTCCCCTTTGGTGTCGTGCCTAGATATGCATATACTTGCTCGAGATGTTATACATACGGTGTATCGATAATATTATGTTAGGACGTCCGTCTTGCGTTCGAATCCAGCATTAATGGAACTCGCTACTAGTGATGTATACTTGATTAGTGCAAACCATATCTCCCAAGGACGGGTATTCAGCATGTCTATGTCTCTATAATTAAGTTATCAGGTCTCAGTTCGCCAGATGGGCTATACGCAGCAAGCATAGCAAGAGCGGCGGCCTCTGGTAGGTATTGTGCTGATATTCCTTTTGCGTACGTGGACGAGCCTCATCAAGTTGATGAAGAGATGCATTCGAGAGCTTGTTATCAACACGAAGGTGATGCTAACTACAAGCTCACTAAACCATAAGCACATGTATCCCGCCGATGCTGATTATTTGCATGAAAGTGGTAACATACATGCTCGTAAGGGTCAGACCCATGGACGGACACCCGGCTGGAATGACGGCATCCTAGTCTCGTGCGAGGGCCGGCGACTGGATAGCACAGTGAGACTCCGCCGGGGAGCCATGCGGAGCAAGCACGCACACCTAAATAACGTCCACAACAGCGCCGTCAGCTCGACGCGGGCCAACGATACCGCACCATCAGAATTGCAGTAAGTGCTTAACCAAGACTCGGCATGGGCGACAGAAGATAACAACGAGTGCAGGAACCGATGCAAAAGTCGCCGACGTGCCACGGAGAGTTTTGGCGAACCACGTTGAAAGATGTGTCCGGCGGACGATCATCCGGTGATACACACTGATAAGTGACAAGAACACGGGTGGGCATCCGACGCTGATATGCGGTCCTGTTTTCTCGATGAGAGTTACACGCAGGCCCTGGCGATTGAGGATGACAAGGTTGGACCTCGACGAGTCGTGACAGGCCACGGACTGCCACATGCAAGGGCGTGCTCACGAGTCACTCCCGCGAATCTCGTGTATCCGGCCCTGACACAGATAGTATGCCTGTTTGACATGTTCCTTCAATGATGCGATGCATATAAGTAGATTACTCGGATCGTCTTTGAGAGACTTACCGTGATTTTGATGTCATGCGGTCTACCTGAATTCATTGCATCGCTGGTCGTTTGCTATCTTATACTGGACTTGGAGAGACGTGAAATGCACGGTCCAACCGACTCTTGACACCAGTCATCTGCCAGCAATCAGCCCGGGGAGAACACGGTAACGGGAAGGAACACACCGACAACCGAGTTGCGGCACTGTGTGGACCGTAACGGTATATTGAGACCTGCCATCACTAGATTATGCAAAACGTGATGTTCTCCACTTTTAATACCTCAGAACCATAAAAAGGGACTTCCCCAAGAGCCTCCGATCTCTTTTCACTCTTTAGCCGGTCGACTTTGCCTTCATCTCCACCACCACCACCATGTCTGCTCTCAGCATAAAAAGCTTGTACTTCACCGTTGCTTTCGTGCTCCTTGCACTCGCACTGTCCGCGGAGGCTGTCGCGATACCAGTACGTCCAGTCCATAGATGGTACATGATCGTACTTGGCCCACTTACTTTTTTCCTGCGATTAGGCGGCCAATCCTGATGGGCCGGACTGGAGGAGGGACGGAGGTGGGGGAGGCACAGACTGGTAGTCAACCAAAGTAATGTGAGTCTACGAATTCGGGAGATGTGCTGCGAGAGCTACGACTGACCGGCTTGCTATTGCAGACATGTCGCTCGACGATGCTGGCGGCGTCCGCTGACGCTGTTGCCTTGACCGTCATATACTCGTTGAATTCTACCATCGTTTTTCTTGGGTCTCTCCTGCTCCCCGTGGTGCCCTCCACCTTGCCGTAACGCTCGTTGGTTCAATGTCGCATTCCCACCTACTACATCATACCACCTTCACACGCTATTTCTCCCTTATTTTTTCCATCATTTAGTTTTCTTGTATCTGAGATGTATGATTTACGCCTTGCACCGTGCACGGAGATTGGGTCCAAGTTCAGCATAGTCGCAGCGCTTCAGCAAAGTTTCGATAGAATTGCAGAGAAGACAAGAAGATGCAAGAGTAGGCGCTGCACACTCAGTAGAGATCGAGTTCAGGGCAGGTCGTAATTTTGGTGAAGGGCAGGCTCAAGCGCGTTTTACTTACCGACGCGCCTGTTGCTAGCTTTGCCTGAACCACTTCACCGCGAACGGTGGCTTGTTTTCTTTCGCTGAACGGCCGAACGTCTCAAAATGTCTCTTCTCGATGATCCAGTGCCCCAAGATGACCAGATGCGCGACAGGACTCGCATCTTTGAAGAATTTCTCATCTCCGACTCGTCGCTGTATAACTATGTCGACGACATCCACCGCATGCTCAGGACGGACCAAACCAGGCTCATTATCAACATCGACGACCTTCGCGACTACAACCGCGAGTTTGCAGATGGTCTGCTCAAGCAGCCTGTCGAATTCCTGCCCGCGTTTGACGACGCGCTCGTCAATATCATCCAGCAAAAATACGACGAGGACAAACACGAGATTGAGGGCAAGAGCTACCGCGTAGGCTTCAGCGGCTCCTTTGGCGACCACCAGGTCAGCCCTCGAACTCTTCATGCAGCCCACCTGGGCAAGATGATATCGCTAGAGGGCATCATTACCCGCTGCTCGCTCGTGCGTCCGAAAATGCTCAAATCCGTGCATTATTGCGCGGCAACGGGTCACTTCCACGCACGCGAGTATCGCGACGCGACGACATCCACTTCCAATCTCCCCCCAACTTCGCTGGTTACGCCGCAGACGGACGAGGAGGGCAACCCTCTGCAGACTGAATTCGGCTACTGCGTCTTCAGGGACCACCAGCGCATCAGTATCCAGGAAATGCCCGAGCGAGCACCTGCTGGTCAGCTACCTCGCAGTACGGACATTATACTGGATGACGATCTGGTCGACAAATGTAAACCGGGAGATCGCATACAACTAGTTGGTGTCTATCGTAGCATCGGAGGAGGTGCCAACGGCGCGTTCAAGTAAGTGCACCAAAAGTGCCAGTACATTCAGATGGCTGATGACATCTAGGTCGATCATCTTAGCGAACAATATCAATCTCCTGTCCTCCAAAATTGGCGGAGGTATCGCCCAAACGCCCTTGACGGACACCGACATCCGTCAAATCAATCAGCTCTCAAAGCGGTCGAACATTTTCGATCTTCTCTGGCAGTCGCTCGCGCCTTCGATATACGGGCATGATTATATCAAACGTGCCATACTGCTGCTACTTCTTGGCGGCGCGGAGAAAAACCTCGAGAATGGCACCCATATCAGGGGTGATATCAACTTGCTTATGGTCGGAGACCCCAGTACCGCCAAATCACAGCTTCTGCGCTTTGTGCTAGGTACGGCACCCCTTGCAATCGCCACGACCGGACGCGGATCTTCGGGTGTCGGTCTCACAGCAGCGGTGACGACCGATCGCGATACCGGAGAGCGCAGGCTCGAGGCCGGCGCGATGGTGCTTGCGGATCGTGGCGTTGTGTGCATAGACGAATTCGACAAGATGAGCGACGTTGACCGTGTGGCCATCCACGAAGTCATGGAGCAGCAAACTGTTACGATTGCGAAAGCGGGTATTCACACGAGCTTGAATGCACGCTGTAGTGTGGTCGCAGCGGCCAACCCCATCTATGGACAGGTAGGCGCCTAATTTCATACTGCGCATGTCACGTTTTTTGACGCGTGCACCTGTGCAGTACGACGTGCACAAAGATCCCCACAAAAACATCGCCCTTCCTGACTCACTGCTCTCTCGATTCGATCTGCTCTTCATCGTGACCGACGATGTGGACGAGACACGCGACCGGATGATCGCAGACCACGTCCTGCGCATGCATCGGTACCTGCCGCCAGGTGTCGAGGAGGGAACACCTTCACACGACAGCCTCTCCCAGCCGCTCTCCGTCGACGGGCCCGCCGCCCACAACCACGATGAGGCTGCCAAAGACACGTCGCCCTGGGAAAAGTACGACCCTCTCCTCCATATCGGCATGACCGCCGGGAAGAAGATCACCCGTACGCGCAGCGGTGCGCCGAAGAAGAAGGAGCTGCTGAGCATTGCGTTCGTCAAGAAGTACATACAGTATGCGAAAAGCAAGCCTGCGCCCGTGCTCACCAAGGGCGCTGCGGACTGGATTGTGAACGTGTATGCGACGTTCAGGAACCAGGAGGATGACCTGAACAGGAGCAGGGTGCGTCTCTTTCTCTCATACGCACGCGTCTTTTTCTGATGTGCGATCTCACAGACGTCGCCGCTAACGGCTCGTACGTTGGAGACGCTGATCCGTCTTTCGACCGCGCATGCGAAAGCGCGCCTGTCGCCGAAAGTAGAGCAGCAAGACGCGTCTATCGCAGAGGATATCATGCGCTTCGCCCTTTACAAGGAGGTGCTAAAGCGCAAGAGCCGCAAGAAGCGCAAGCTGAATCATGGGGGCGAGGCGAGGCGTGGTGATGAGGCTGGAAGCGATGAGGAGAGCGGTGACGAGGAGGAAGAGGAGGAAGAGGAAGACGCTGCTGCAGCTGAACGCATGGTTATCCCTGAGGCACCGAAAGCGAAAGACGCTGCCGACGGACAGCCTAGCCAAGATCCGATTTGGGGCAACGAAAGTCAGGATGCAGGTATGGACATCGAGCACCCTGCTCCAGCTCAGCCATCCGAAGATGGAGCAATCAGGCCTGACCGGTATGCTCATTTCTCTCATTACCTCCACCTGTTTACTCAATTACAACTTGGTATCCCTAGACTCCAACTTTTCCGCGGTCGATTATCAAACCTGTTCGGTGTTCAGCTGCGAGATGAGGAGCAGGTGTTCCTCCCACAACTACTAGAGATGATCAACGACGGGCTGCCCACAAACGCGTTATTTGGCACGGCGGAGGCTACTGCGGCTTGTCTCGCTATGCAGGAGGTCAACGAGCTGATGATCAGCGATGGTATTGTGTATAAGATATAGCGGGCAGTGGATGCGTGTTTCTATTCTGTTCTTTGGTTATCTTTGCTGTCGACGCTTACCTCTCTGTATTCCCCAGCTGTACTTGTAGCCAATATAATGATATGTCTCATCTCGTCAATACTATTCTCTGTACAGGCGTTGCTCGCGAAAAGCCTGTCAACGACATTGTTTTCGTACTTGCTCAAAGTCATGACCAGAAAACGTAGACGCGTGACCTTGTAAGGACGCGACTTTGGTTTTGTCTCCTTGAAAGCGCTTGCGTTATTTGACCACATTCCGAGGTTTAACGACGGTCCGTCTCACATTACATCTACGAACAACGAGACATGCATGCTCACTCAGTTCACTTCCATTTGGCAGGAGTTGACTTGCACAGTAGGACAAGCCCGACTGGCTAGTCGCCGTTCGGCATGATCCCTACTCCTGATCTTTCTCACTTGAAGCCTCACGACTACGATCATGTATACGAGCCCGCAGGTACGTCGTTCGAAGTCCTCCCCGTAAATGCTGGCGCGCTGATTCTATTGCAGAGGACACCTTCCTGCTCCTTGATGCCCTTGAGCAGGACGCCGATGAGTTAAAGGCTCTCCACCCTCTGATCTGTCTCGAGATTGGGTGGGTGTCTTAATTTCGTCGTCATTCAAGTCAAACGACCTATACTTATGCTAGCATTCTAGTTCGGGGTCCGGATGTGTATCCTGCTTTGCGGGTAGCATTCTCGGTTCCCGTAGTACTCGTAAGCCAGGCCGTCGATGGTTGCTGCCATGCAAGTTCTGACTTGACCCGCCAGTGTTCTTATGCACTGACATAAATTCCCATGCGTCTCGGTGCACGACATTGACTGGTATCCAGAACAAGGTACTACATACGTCCACCGGTTTCCACGATGCGAATTAACGACCCTCATCTGAAGGTGCAGCTTGACGCTATCACAGCTTCACTAGACGCCCCGCTTGCTTCTCGTCTGTACCATGCAGTCGATTTACTCCTCTTCAATCCCCCTTACGTCCCTACCGTCGACGAGGAGGCGACAGATGCACAAGGCACTGCGGACCTCGAAGGATCATGGGCAGGAGGAACAGCCGGAATGCAAGTCACAGATCTGCTCCTCAGAAATGTGGAGGTAAGCTCTTGCAATTATCTGTGTGGATGTCCTGGTTTAATTTGACCGTCCAAACAGGCGCTATTGTCGGATCGCGGCCGTTTCTATCTTGTCGCTGTCACGGAGAACGACATCCCGGGCATCCGTCGCAACATGCTAGAAACCCATGGTCTACGCAGTGATGTGAGTCACGTCGCTCACACCTCCTTTCCCAAATTTTTGACCGTTGAAAAATGTAGATTGTCCTGCAGCGAAGGGCAGGCCGGGAGCATCTATTTGTGCTTCG
The DNA here is from genome assembly GCA_000827205.1 of Plicaturopsis crispa FD-325 SS-3. Classification (NCBI taxonomy): domain Eukaryota; kingdom Fungi; phylum Basidiomycota; class Agaricomycetes; order Amylocorticiales; family Amylocorticiaceae; genus Plicatura; species Plicatura crispa. Next base: position 1,697,213 of record KN832555.1, read on the forward strand.
TTTCCAGCGTTGAACGCGAAACGAAATGCAGCCTCCAACTTTCAATTCGGGTGAAGCAACGAGGGAAAGGCTGTGCAAAAGAGCTTGTACATTCTGGTGTAAAACAGGTACTCGAAGCGCTAGGAACTAACTAGGTAGTAGTTAAATAGATGGCTACACAGATGGAGGATATATACTAGGGCAAATGTGAATCATTATCCGCGTCCGTTCCGTCCTGTCGGTAGTCGAGGCGTTCGGCGATATTGTAGAGGATTTTGAACACTGGCGCACGGTCCAGAGAGAGCAAATTTAGCAAAAGAGAAATAAAACGCAGTAGATGAGTATAATAGTCCTGTGCTGTAGCCTTAGGAGCTGTAGGGTTAGTCGTCCCGTTCTGCTCCCGGTCGGCGACCACGAAGGCTGAACCTGGAGGGCGAAACAGGCGCGCCGAGCTTGGTGTCACTGCGCTCTATCGAGACCGACGAGCCAGAATGCCGCCCAGATAACAGTGGGTTGACGTCCGCGTCGAACTCCAGTCGCAATCGTACCAAGCCCGATCCTTCTCTCAGCTCCGAGAAGACGTCCGCTGAAGAGGTCTGGCCTGGCTGCAAATGACGCCAAATCTAACGTGTAACAGTCATGAGCAACAGTCCAAAGCCAAAAGATAGAGCGCCATATAAGAACTCACGTCGACGTCCGCTTCACCCAAGAGCTTGTCCTTTCCAATGGTTTTGTGATCGTACACCCATAGATACAGTTTTGCCGTCGACGGAGAGGCCGCAAAGTTGAAAGCCTCATTCCTGGATAAATAAAAAAATCAGAGACCGTAAGATCATCGAATCGCAGTCACTGTACCATTGAGGAGTGGCGGTTTTGCCTGAATGTTTGGTCTTTTGCTCCTTGTCTCCGACGCGTACAGTCACGTATGGCTTGACAGCGTTCGTCGACATGTCCTTGGCATCCAGTATCGTAACCCTTAGGGTTCCAGGATCGACTTTCCCGGATCCACCATCAGCGTTGGGGCTTAACGACGGGAATGAAGCAGCTCCGCCTTCGGCTGCCATACCACTAGCGCCGTTAGATGCACCCACGGGCTGGGACGCTTGACCAGCGCCTGAAGGGAGCGATGGTACAGGCGGTAGACCGTTTTCATCTTTGCCGTTCTTCGCGAAATCCTTTTCCTTCTTGCCAAAGACCCCCGTGATCTCGTGGAATACGCCTTTGCCCGCGCCAATGGGTAGTCCGCCGATTTGTGTCATAGCACGTCCCGCACTGGAGAAAGTCGACGTGTTCTTCCGCGATCGCGCAATGATCTCGGGCTGGAACATCAACCTCACTCTGACTTGGCCATGGTCACCGTGTTTTTCCGACTGCAATTGAAGGACCCGTTCCGTTCCCTGGAACGGCTCAATGTCTGCCAGCGCAATCGTGGCGGAACCAAGACTCTTCGCCTGTTCGATCTGGTTCCAGTCGAAGATCTCGACACTGAAGTCGGCGGCAACGCGCGAAGGCTAAAAAAGTGGTGAGCGTATTTTCTTTCTATGAGTATCTGTTACATACCACAGAGACGACGAAGTTCTCTTGCCAATCAGGTGTAAGTGTCTTTTTCTTCGTCTGCGACTTGAATACCTTTTGACCGTTCAATGTGAACACGGCGAAGGGGTCAGATTTGCCTGCCAAATCATAAGTCAGCGCGGGGAAAAGAACATGATCTTAAGTAGGCGTACCTCCGCGATCAACGCCCCGGATGCCATGACCGTCGAGAAGATCCACACGAAGTACACCTTGGTCTGCAATAACATTCATAAGTGATTTGCTCGCAAAGATACGGGCGGAGAAAACGTACTGTTGATGCTCTCCCGTGGCTCCAGCGTCACTGGCACTGGGACGTATCGGCTTTCGATCTCGACCGTGGACTTCTCCCTCTCGTCTTCGTCCATCAATGTATATGTTGCAGGTCCGTTCTGTTGTAGTGGAGGTCAGCCATCTCCCGTCAAGTAGGCGCAGAAGCTACGCACTAGGGTGTTCTCGAGGAATGCCTTGGCATCGCCTTTCCATTCGGCAATGATATCGTCCTTCTCGCCCTCGTCACTCTCGTTCAGGCGTAACCAGACACGACCGAAATCCAACTCCTTCACAAATCCTTCACCCACATGTTCCCAACGTGCCTGGGTACTGCGGGCTTTGACCGTGCTGAATGCTGGCCAGTAGCCGTCGTCCAGTAGCACCTCCAGCCGTGCCTTCTTGGCCAAATGTCCGGACTTAACGTTGAAGACGATAACGCCAGATTCTGAGGAATACGAGGCGATGAGTGACTGACTATAGAGTGTATGCAACATGCTTACGTTGCTGCAGCAGTTCCTCCGTAGACATCTCCAAGCCTTCCTCTTCGATGCCCTTGCCAGACCCTGCGGTCCCATTTGTTCCAGAAGTACGGGCTGTCTCCGCGGTCTTGCTGGTCGCCGTCGAACGCATGGTGTCGGTTGACTTCGCATTCCGCGTATGAGCTTTCTTGTGTTCCGGCGCCTCCTCATCGCCAATTGGCTTAGCAGTGGTAAGGCCATTCGGGATGTGCCCATCATCGATGCTGCTGTCATCACCGCCGACAGTGCCACCGTCCTCCGAGTCGTTGTTCTCGACGGCTTGCTGCATCTCGTTGGGCCCGGAGTCGAATTCAACACCTTTGAGCGCGACCGCGGGGATGAATTCGGCGACGTAGTGGAGCTGGCCTTTGTAGACGTTGCCTTTGTCGAGCCTGATGGGATCTACATGCTCTTTCTTGCCGATAGACTTGTAGTGATATCTCGGGTCGGCGGATTCCTCAGCAAGGTCGGCTACCCGGAGCTCAACTGAACCCAGAGACCGGTCTTTCGTGAGATGCTGATAGTCCATGCATTCAAGGAGGATGTGCTGTGACAAATGTTTAGCGGCAAGAACAATTGAGGTGTTGTACTGTTTACCTCTTTGATGTTGTGAACTGGACACAGGTGCATTAGTGAAGAGTCAAAATGGTATAGATGGGAGCTACAACGTACCAGCAACGTAGATAATTTGATCCCAGACAGGGTTCAGATCTGATAGGTATTAGCATGTCACCCGAAACGCTCACATATGCACTCACTGTTGTTGACGACCTCCGTCCTGCCCTCTGTGACGTTGTTGACTTGCACCCGGACATATGGATCACTCTGAGAGGGTGTTAGTTGAGACTCGTCAGCTGGTCTAGATTCAATCTTACCTTGCCACCTAGCGCGGCTTCGACATTCCTGGTTCACGGTGTTAGCGAGTCACAGGCTAGCAAAGAAACCATCACGCACTTCACATCCGTCGCCTTCTGCACCCACAGCTTGATCACACCAATAGGTGGAGTGTAACGGTCAGCGCCATGCAAGCTGCCCGCCATGTTCAGCGGCTTCCATTCAGCGCTCAACCTCATGCGCCCGCTCTTGCACCCACTCAACGGCCACCAGTCGCGGCCTGCCTCCTTCTTAGCCTCGAGCAAGTCGGTGAGACGGATGGATAGGTATCCGACAATGGGGTCTTTGAGGAAGTCACGGTCGTCGATGACCTTGATAGTGACCACAGACGACGACTTGTCTGAGCACAAGAACTCCGTTGAAGACTCCCAGACGGGGTTGTTCGTGTGCTTGACGCGCGGTGTCTTGTGTACGGATGAGCTGTTGCCGCCAATCAAGACCTTCGCGAAGGGGTTGAGATCGTTCGTCGACGACTTTGACGGGTCGAGGTCCTTGGCCTGGTGCAGAGTGAGACGGACAATGCCGACACTGGTGTCCGCAAGCTCCTCCTTTCCATCCACGACCTCTGGTTTGAGAACGGGGAAATACGAAACGTCATAACGTATCTCTCCGCGCTCCTTTCCGTCTTTCAAAATGCTCGAAGTGATACCCTCGCGAACTGCATCGCTCTCCATGTCCGCTAGATCAAACGAAGCCGCGCCAAGTAGAGTGTTCTTGCGATGGTCATTGTAATCGAACACACTGAGCACGAGCTGCTCGTGGAGGGAGTTCACAAGTAAGAATTTGGTCTCCATCCACGTCGGGTTATACCTAAAATTACACATTGTGAGATCCCCGCCATGTAAAGCAGGCAGAAACATACGTGTTCGATTTGTACTTGGTCTTGGCGAGCTCCGCGCGGTTGTTGATACTGAGACTGACATATGGGTCGGGGGTGCCGCCGCCAATCTTCGTGCCCTTGATGCCACGAGCAGAGTGTACGCTGACCTGTAGGACACCGATGGCAGTGTCGATAGGTGCGCCCGAAAGCATTTGCTCGAGATTCAGGGTGAAGACGTTGGGGTCGTACATCATGGGTCCAAGAGTTGCATGGACCATATCACGGATGAAAGCGGACAATCCAGGAACCTGGTTTAAGCGTGAGCTACGAGGGATAATACGCCAGCAGGGGACGTCACTTACATGGGCAATGTCGAAGCCAAAAGTATCTCCGCCGACTGGCTTGAGGACGTAGTCAAAGACTGGCTTCTCCAAGAAACTGAGGTCGACAACTTGAACGTGCGGGAAGTTGGTCATCAATTTCAGGCGTATGCGCATGAGGCCGGTGAACGAGAGATTCTCCAAGAGAATTGGCATGGTGCCTCCTGCCAAACCTTTACCCACGCGAACTGAGAGCACGATTTTGGGGTTGACCTTCTTCGCCGCTTGTATAGGCGTCATGTCCGAGACGTCGGTGGGTGTGAACGAAATCCCCCAGTCCATCATGACGATGTCGTCGTCCGTCTTGGGGAATGTCCGTACTTTGTCGATGCGCGGGGCCTTGGTTCCCAGCGTGAACGTGCCCAGCCGCAATGAGTCGAGGAAAGGGGGTGTAGTGGTACTCAGGATCTGGTCGACGGAGCTCACAATTGTGGCGGAAAGAACGGGCTCGTATATCAGCCAAAAGCGGTCGAGGAAGTTATTGATCCAGTCCGCAGTTTCGTGCTCGGAGGCAAGACGCGTCTTGACAAGTTCGCGCTGGATATCGTCGCGTACATTGCGCCGGACGCGTGTCATGGACGTCGAGTAATAGGTGTTGCAGACCGCGAGGATGATGAAAAGCCAACCCCATCCGAAGCCGAAACGCGTCAGGAAATGAGAGGCAAATACCGCCTGAAAATGACCGTGCTTAGCTACGATTCATGCCTGAAGGCAAAATGAGATACGCACGAAAACAATAACAGCCGCATTGTGGTACCAATCTCCGTAGAACTGCTCGCTGAGGAACAAGTCAAGAACGCCCTTGTCTTTCTCCTCGCCCTCTTGAGGTTGTGCATTTGCGACCGCTTGCCAGCCGATCTTATACCAGTCTGGAATGACGGCCGCTTTCTGAGCCGGTAAAGCGCCAGGTACGTCAGGAGTACTATTGTCAGCGGGGTCGTCCAACCCCTTGGCCTTCAAGTTGTCTGCATCATGAACGGTGATGGTAGGTACGACCGTCGATCCGCCCGTGTCCACAGCGACCTCTGAAATTCGATGGTATACTCAGGGAGGTGAACTGCACGCATCTAGTGAGCTGGACGCACCTTTGCCACCGTCCGTTACATTCTTGTCTGCATTCGCAGGCTTAAGTTGGTCACGACCCTTTCCAGCCTGGGCGGCCTTCTCTTCTGGCGAAGCATCTGGGTCGAAAGTGTACGCGCCTGCAGTGCCGTTGCCTTTGTCCGCAGGGGTGCCGTTGTGCTCATCGTGCTCTGCGCGGTGCAGAGCGCCGTTCTGAGGTGCGGTCGTCGCCATTCGCGGTGGCGAGGACAGGAATTGAGGAAAATAGGAAAGATAGGAAAGCAAGGAGCGTGTCTGTGAGAAAAGGGGGGGCAGGCTGCGAAGATATAGGTACACAAGTTCAATGGAGTCGGAGGCGGTTCCTCATATTCGCTTTCAAGTAAAGGACTGATGTCACTCGGCTTTTGCCACCAAAAATAGCCCTTTTGTTCCGATTTTATGCCTCATCTAGCCTAGTTTCCCGGATTTGTTTCTTTTTTGTACACTTTCGGAGCGGATGTGACGAGTTTAGACCCGGCTAATCGTATGTACCTTGCAATCGCGGGGGAATGCCTCGACTGCGTGCAGTCTCCGAGTCTCTCAACTTTGGATGACGGCACGGCACCGCATCGCGCAGCTCATTCCCAGAACCAAAATCGGACTATGACATTGCCCGGGCGGGCCAACGACGACGTCCCATCGTACTACCTACCGGGTCCATCATCCAGGGCCGGCACGATGAGATAGCGGGTAGTCTGCAGCGTGGGCTTCAAGAAGACACATACTTGGTGCACGACTTTGGCATAACATGAACTTGACACGGCAAGGCGTAACGGAAGTCCAGGAGATCGCGAGCCTCGGACGTGCTGCTGTCCATGCGCAATGCTTGAGGCAGCGGCATTGCGAGGTGGTAGCAACAGGCCAATATATGGGAGCTGCTAGCAGATCCATTGAGTTTTTCGCAGCGAGTGTAGATGCAGCATTTGGCGAAGAGGACTGTATGATTGCAACATAGGTTCAAGTTATGTCTGGGTCTGCAGACGCCGCAAACTCTGCCAGGCGAATTCTGAAAGCGGACAACAACGTGGAATCCGGGTTCCGAGCCGATCCCCAAGCCGCTGCCGGCTTGGTGCGTCGGTCGTCGTCGACGACCTTTCTACTCTCTATATTTCTCCGACAGTGAGCGCCGCTGCAGACAGTGTCCTCGACATCCATGAAATGAGCTCTTCTGCATCCTTACGGGATCTCTACACCGCCCCGTCGTCAGCCTGGTCATTCGTGCCGCCAGCATCGAGCTCGCAGAACTCGTCGGCGGCGACGGCATCGTCGTCGACATCCTCCAACCCGTACCAATGGTCCACGCGCACCCCACAGAACCCCTTATTTGACCTTGGAGGGACTCTTGATGCGGACGCGGATGGATACAATGTCGACCTTACTTTGGTCGCGCGAGGTTTGGTGACGTCGGCGCTACTCCAGTATGCCTCTACGGCTATCGCCATGCCGTGGGAGGTCGGCAAGACGCTACTGCAGGTACAGTGGGTGCCAAGGGATGCTAGCGCACTCGAATCTACGGAGCTACCTGAAGACGAAGAAGAAGAGGTACGCGCCATGTTCATGGATGTCTACAACACCTAACCTGGGCACTTATTAGACCGAGTCTTCAAGTGAAGACGATTCATATTTTACGGATCCGAACGCTGAATCCTCTTCTCGATATCCTGCGCGTCCAAAGAGGGATGACCAGGGCTATGTGATGCGACGGTCTGCGCATGAGGAAGGAGCAAGGACCGAATACATAATTCCCGTAGGAAGTGCGGATGGCGTGTGGGGGATGATAAAACGTATAGGACGTTTTCGCGGCGAGGGATGGTTCGGCCTGTGGAAAGGTAACATCCACACTCATGTTGGACCATGTGGCCCTGGTCTGATTATTTGCCAGGGCTATTGACGTCGTGCATCAACGATGCGCTTTCATCTGCCATCCAACCTCTCATTCATAACCTCCTGCAAACAATATTTTTTCCATCATTATCACCTTTCCACCAACCGCCGCTCTTTGTCCCCGTTGCATCTCATGTTATCACCGGTTTCCTTCTCTCCCCCCTAGACCTCGTCCGGACGCGGCTCATTGTGCAATCTCTTATTCCTCGCCATCGCGCCTACTCTGGACCCTTTGATGCCCTTTCTCAGATCCTTACTTACGAGGGTGGTTTCCGCGGAGTGTACCTTCACCCCGAACTCTTCCTGCCTGCTCTTCTCGACAACACGCTCCGACCGCTCGTAGCTCTGGCCCTCCCCGGAATCCTGACGAACGCCGTCGGCATGGCGCATATATCGGAGGACACCCACCCCCTCGCATGGCTATTCGCGGACTTCGCAAGCAGCTGTCTTGGTCTGATTATCACGCTCCCCTTTGAGACCGTACGGCGGCGGCTGCAGGTGCAGGTGCGCGGGACCGCGAAGCCTATCAAGACTTGCGTGGAGACACGCCCTGCGCCATACAACGGCGTCGTCGACACGCTCTGGCACATATTAACGGAAGAGCGCTCGGACATGCCGATCCCGCGCGCCCGCGAGCGTCGTGGGAGTAGGAGTGGAAAGGGGAAAGAACGCGCAGTCGAGCAGGAAGTCGAGGCGGAGGGATGGTTCAGGAACACCGGGATTGCTCAGCTATACCGTGGACTGGGTATGCGACTGGGGGCAAGTGCTCTGGTAGTGTTCTTGAGCGTTCTCACTGGCGGGCAGCCACGGGAATCGGGATGGGCAGAACTGTAGTTATTCATTCTGTACACGTATTACACGCGCAAGTACGAAATTCCCCTCTTAACAGGATGGCACTCCGGGAGAGCGTGCATGAAAGAGCAGTCCTTGAGAAGGGTTCTAGCAGCTAGCTGCTGTTCTTCACTATGTAACTAATTGGATATTGACTCTTGAATCAAGTGATTCCTTGCCCAGAAACGGACGGTACAGGGGACTGGCTGTGGGGGATCGAAGGACTAGTCGGCGGTGTCAAACAGCGTATGTACCTTTGTCAGGTGTCCTCCTATCATACATATGGGTCCGACGTCTTCGACATGCAGAGACTACACGCAACCGTTGTCGAACACGACCGCAATGTGTATTCCTGGGGTACCGATGTTGGCATTTCCGAAGTCTGGATGAGCCTGGTGCGTTTCTGCTGTTCGCAATTTCAAAGACTGGCCTACCGGCCTGGCTAAGAGAGCAACACAATAACAGCAAGACAAGGTACCATAGATGTATAAGAGACAGCGGCGGCGAGTGCAAAGTTGTAGAGCAAGACACGGCGGAAGCATTTGCGGACCTTGACGTCAATTCCCCAAACAATTTTCCCGGCCGCTTTCCCCGCGCAAACGGCGCGAGCGCTCTTGCACACGACCACCATGTCTCAAGGTAAAGGACTTTGCTTTCATCGTCGTTCTGTATTCTGATTAACATGGAAATACTAGAGAAACCCCCCGCTGTACATTTGCTTTCCAGGGCTCTGCACCGCATTCGTTCCACACCCCCAAGAGTCATTACCTCCCCGCCTACGCGTATGTGTCTCGTATTGCCCGACCCCCACATGCACTGATTATCTGCGTAGAACCTCGACGTGCGGCGGTCGCACTCATAATTCGTGTCGTTCCCTCCCCCACAACTCCACCCGGACCTAAACCTCCCATACCGCCGACCCTCGCCGAATTTTTCGAACTAGACTGGGTAAATGACCCCAGTGCCAGACCTGAGATTCTGTTTCTCCGCAGGGAGAACCAGGGTGCCGATTCAGACCCTTCTCTTGCGAACTCGCGCCTCCGAAATACGCAGGAGGCACATGTCGCTTTTCCAGGCGGCAGGATGGAGGAGGGCGACGAGGGCGGGCTTTATACGGGTACGTCCTAGAGTGGAAGTGGGCTGCCTCTTTACTTATTTGTCGATAGCCATGCGCCAAACATGGGAGGAGATCGGTCTTGACTTGGCCGAACGCGACTATACCTGTATTGGACAGCTCGACGATCGTGAAATCACTACGTCCCTCGGGAAACGCCTCCTAATGATCCTCTCGCCGTTCGTTTTCCTACAACTCACTCCGTATGCACCACCATGTGATCCCTCTCCCTCCACAACGTTACATTGGACGCCACTGCACTCACTAGCATCGCCGTACGCTGCCCCTCAATGGTCGACAGTCACTGTTGACGCCGCGTCCCGCCTCGCTCCGAGACATTCGACCGCACTGCGACTCCTTGTGCGCGTGCTGGTTGGCAGCATGCAGTTCCCTGCAATCATTCTCAATCCCTCTACCGAAGGTGACGTCGAAAAGGGCAGACGACGTGCGCTGGAACGGCTGAAGCTGTGGGGTTTGTCCCTCGGCATGACACTAGACCTCATGTCTTTCATGGTACCGCCTGGCTCGTCGTCGTCTTCGCATGCCAGCTCCGCGTTTAGCACTGCGCTCCAACTGCCGTTCAACCCTGTCGCTGGTGGAATGCGCATGGAAGTTGTTGCACCTAGCCTTGCCAGTGTCTTCCCCCGATTCTCGTACCCGGACGTGAACTTCTGGATTTGGTGCGTATATTAATATCCTCAGGTGCATTGCTCCGTTGACAAATATCCAGGGTGTTCGGCAAGCGGTACCGCGAAGTTGTGCGTGGCTGGGAAGCCAGTGTGCGCGCGGGTGGGACGAACGATCGGCGGATAAACTGGTCGGGTTCCGCCTTAAACACATTCTACGCCGCCATACGCAAGGCCCTCGTTGTCGTGATCGTCGCACGGGCACTCGGTCTGCTCTTCGGTCTGGCCTTCGCCGGGTGGTGGATGTTCTGGACATAGTTCGCAGCACGCCTATCAGTGTCGGACGAAACGCGGTTCTTTGATCCCGGGGAAGGAGCATGGACCTTGATAGAGGGAGGAGGCACGGATATACATGCCAAAGTGTGCGCATCGATTGACCGTGACACAGGCTATTACTTACTTATCATTGTTCTTGGATTCTATGCGTACGGAACAGAGAGGGCGACGTGGTATCTTTTTTCTCATACATTTACGGCAGGACGACCCATTTGTGACCAACGCACCTGTACTTGTACCCTTATCCCCTTGAACATCTTCTGAACACAGCTGTTTTCTACTTTTTCAGTCATCCAGAGCAGCCCCCAAAGTGCGACGCTGACACCTTGGCTGACACGACTGCTCCGGAATCAACACACAGGGGCTATTAGAAGCCCTACGCGACGCGTCCATCTGTCCCGCGGCCGGCGACATATCAGCACTTTGCCAGAGGATTAATACGAAGGCGGTTCATTTCACGATGGACATCATCTAGCTTCCTCTTGACCTCCATCTCGACTTTATCTTCATTTCGACCGCGATGTCTGCACATGCGCGGTTTATCGGCGCCGTCAAGGACGACTGGCAGCTTTATTCAGACGCGCCGGAGGACTACACCCTCGGGGCCCCTATTGGATTCGGTGCATCTTCCACCGTCTACGCTGCACATTTCCATCCTCCGTCGCAGCCCAAACCAACGCCATGCGCGCTGAAAGTGCTAGACTTGGACTCGTTGCCCCCACACTCCCTCGCACTCCTGCAGCGCGAGACGCAGCTCATGAGCCTGAGTAAGCACCCTAATGTCATTCGGTGAGTTTTCCCCTTCGCACGTTCGACACGGGTGTTATGCAATTAAGATGGCTCAATTTACATCAATAACAGGGTGCGCGGGACATGGATGGATGGGCATAAGCTATATATCGCTATGCGGCTTATGAATAAGGGGAGCGCCGCCGACGTGATGCGTTATGGGTGGCCCGGCGGAATGGAGGAGGAAGTTGTGAGGTGCATCCTCCGGCAAGCACTCGAGGGACTAAAGTATGCAAATACTCTACCAGGAAGCCACGACGTCTAACATATTGATAGTTACCTCCACATCAATGGTTTCATTCATCGCGACGTCAAAGCGGCCAATCTCCTCATCGACGACGACGGCACGGTACTGCTGGGGGATCTCGGCGTAGCCGCGTCTCTTGCTGAAGACTCCGATCATCACCATCACTCGACCGCGCAGCCACCAGCCCTTACGCACGCACATCCACTTCAAAGCCATGCGCTTATCCACGCCCCTAAAAAGAACCGGCCAAAATACGGCAAACGCATGTCTTTTGTCGGCACTGTAAGTCAGCTAGATATAATCTGCAGAATCTTCTAAATCTTGCTTGCTATAGCCATGTTGGATGGCCCCCGAGCTGATCCAAGGCAAACAATATGATTCTAGCGCAGACATCTGGTCGTTCGGAATTACTGCTCTCGAGCTCTCTCAAGGCCGCCCCCCTCGCTCGCGCGAAACGCCTCACGCCGTTCTCCTGCAAACCGTCACCGACGCTGCACCGACGCTCGATCGCGAAGGCGGGACTCACAAATACTCGCGGGCTTTCCAGGAGATTGTCAGCATGTGTTTGGAGAAGGATCCTACCAAACGGTAGGGCTACATCTGCGGATTTGCGCCATAGAAATAGTGTTAATTTGTCGTGCAGCCCGAAAGCGCAAGCCCTCCTCCAAATGCCCTTTTTCCGCGCGGCAAAGAAGAAATCATACCTCATTCCTACTATCCTAGCCACATTGCCTCCCCTCACCCAGCGCCAGGAGCGCATACGGCGATCCGGGATAGCATCCGTACATCGCAGTATTGACAGTTGGGATTTCAGCACTACCGTCGGGGCTACCGCAGAAAGAAGTCCAACGACAAGTGTCCGATGGCGAGCAAAAGGCAGACATGTCGGAGAGGTCTTTGAGATGGAGGGCGCCGATGGGAACGTGATAGCGGAGGATCCACTGCCGGAGCACGAACCAGGCTCGCCTCTTGCCCGCCGGCAAAACGACACTCGCCTTCCATCTGGATCGGAGTCAGAGTGTTCCTCACCAGCCTCCGTAGCATCCCCGCTATTGGATGAGGAGGCAGACGCACTGACAGAAATGACGCCTGTCTCTTCTGTGTCAGACACCGCTCCTCATCCTCCTCCTGCATCTCCACCGAGGGAATCTTTGACGCTTCTGTCGAAGCCTAAGCTTTCTCCGATCGTTACATCTCCACCGTCGTCGCAACCTACCGCCAAACCATTCACCATTGCGAAACGTGGACGCCCTGCAACTGCGACCGGCTTACCTTCCTCATATCCACCGCCATCCGTCTCCTCTACATTCGTTACTCCGTCCCCGCCCAAGCCCCACGGTCTTTGGCAGCGGATCAGGCGGAAGAGCTCGTATGGAAATGGTGCTGGCCACAGTACAGTATTGGAAGAGGGCAAGAAGAGCAGCTTTCTGTCGCGGACAACGAGTCGGACAGTAGAGCTTTGGAGCGGTGGATCCGGATTCAGAGCGTAGGCCACGAAGCATTATACCACGGACAATCATCATCTAGATGCGTTTGCTATCCACCAGCCTCAAGTTCATCCAATCTCCCAGCATCGTACATACTAACTATAACTTGTAACTGTACTTACCTCACATAGTATGCTCCTGCTGCCCTACTACCTGTATCTATCTATCTCTAGTCTCGCATGAACATAGGTTTTTTACTAGCTTTTCGTGGACGCGATTTGGTGAACGCGGCATGTTCACGTGCGATGCGTGAACAGAAAATCAAAGCCTTTGAGCTTTGCGCCACCGATCTCGTACTACTGTCTTGCCAATATCTATACATTGCATATCTTGCTTCACTACTTTCCTGACGATGAGCGCAATGGAGACAGATGATTTACCGGTCGTTCTGCCGTCGACCACAAGCTCGGGGCTGTCGCTGTCGCTGTATGTTGTCCTGGAGCTCATATCTGCTCAGGCCATTGACTCTAGTCTGTGCAGGCACCCTCTCCCCATCTTGAATATATCTGAGCATTTGACCCGAGTCAAGCTCCAGACAAACTCCAATCTACCATTCGGTGTGTATGTCGTGGTTATCAATCGTGATTTTCTGGGGCTGACGCGCGGCTTGAAGTGCTCGGTGCATTGTTAGGGACTCAGAACGGACGCGAAGTCGAGATCGTCAATACGTTCGAGCTTGCACTGGAGGGACAGAGTGAGCTCGTCGATCATGGATTCTTGGTGTCACGGCGCGATCAGTGTAAGCACCTCCTAAAAAACTATCGAGGTTTGGGTGTTGATCCGCGGTGTTATATAGACAAGCAAGTGTTTCCATCCCTCGAATTCATAGGATGGTACAGTGTCGCGACAGAGCCAACAGCACGACATGTCGCGCTGCACGAACAGGTACGTTTCCTTTCCAAATTCTCGACGCTATTTGAACTGAACACGGTCTAGTTTACGGGCTACAGTTCGACGCCACTCCTCCTTCTGTTACAGCCCAAATCTAAAGCAGGCTCAACATCGGACATCAACGCACAAAGTCTTCCTTTCAAGGCGTATGAGCCTACTTTTGAGATCAGGGACCGCAAGTCGCGTTCCGTATTCATCGAGGCGCCGTTCAACGTCGAGACCGGTGAAGCTGAACGGATTGCGGTCGACTGGACAGCACGAGGAGGAGGCGGAGGAACAAGCTGTGGGTCAAACAGATATATGCTCCCAATGCGTCATCCTCATCCGTTTTTACTCTAGTAGAATCTCACCTACAGACCCAACGAGCGGCTGTGAAGATGTTGCACGAACGAATACAAGTGCTTGTGAAGTATGTTGCCGATGTCATCGCAGGTATGTCTGCCTTTCATTTTGCGCCGCATCCAAATATCATCCGCCATGCTAACCCATTCAAGGTCAAGCACAGAAAGACCACGGAACCCTTCGCTCGCTGTCTGCATTGATAGCATCGCTCCCCGCCACAGAAAACAAAGGCTTCCGAGAAGAGTTTGACCAGGTTTGACTGCTTGATCGTCCCATGGTATACAAGCACTTACTCGTCTAATGATTTCCAGGAATACGAGGACGTACAGCTGACAGCCTATCTGTCCACGTTAACCAAATCCGCCCATATCCTCAACGACGTGCGTATCCTCGTCCATAGCACACAAACAGTCGCTTACATATATTGCAGCTCGTGGACAAGCATATCGTGCTTACAGCAGGTGGAAGAGATGAACGATCGACCTATGGTCCAAAACGGAGGGGCATTGGCGGCCGACAGGGCACCATGCCTGGTGAATGGGATCGAATGCATTAATTGGGCTACCGCATCTCGTAGTGCCATTGAGTGTTAGTCTAGACCGAGTTGTAGTACATGTAACACCAGTAAACTCGAGGATGCTTTGGCGCCAGCCACCCAGCTGATGCGAGTAAAAGTAATCTGGGACCAATCTGGACCCACCGCGGGACACGCTGCTTCACGCTGTTGCCGCGCCGCAAGCCATTTCCCTCTCATACCATACCACCATGGCCAAAGCAGAAACCCTCACTCTTGTATCACTGGCAGGTCTTTTCAACCCCAGCAGCCTGTATCTAGTTGGTTATGCGTGGCTCTTCGGAATGTGTGAGCAACACAAACTAAAGTCGCGTACTATCATAACCGTGTACTCATTTCCTGGCAGCGCTATGGGTCTCATTCTTTGGAGGGGAGTCCGCACGCTCCTAAATATCACGTCTATCTCTCTAATATAGATTCCGTGAATGCAGGAGTGATAGCATTTAAGACCTTGCGTACGTGCTACCTCGTCATGCGTCGAGATATATATTGAACTAGACATGTACCCCCCGCTAGCGAGGCACCAGTTCGGAGCACTCCAGCACAAAACATTCCCAATCTACTTCGTGCTCTCAATTGGATTGTCCTCAGGGCTCCTAGCACTGTGGACACTCTCGCACCCGGATGTTCTGGGCAACCTGCTTCGACCCCAGGTTGCAGATGTCGCACAGGTGTACGCGCTTGGAAGTGTTCTCGCAGCCCAGGGCTTGAACTACTTCGTCGTTGGTCCATTGACCAGCAAGTGCGTGCACGTACGAGTTGCTATCCGTTATGCGCTGACCGAATCATTCAACAGGACCATGTTCCAGCGTCAAAAGCTCGAGAAGGAAGAGGGCAAAGCGTATAACGAAGCGGGGGTATGTGGCTTTCTGTCCGTGTGGATATCGATCTTTATTACTGATATCGCTGTGCAGGTATCGGCCGAGATGAAGAAGTTGAACAGCAAGTTCGGTCAACTCCACGGAATCTCGTCGTTGGCTAACCTGAGCGCGGTCATTGCGCTTGGATTTCACGGATTGTGGATTGGAAACGCGGGTGTGAAGGGTTACTGATATCTTGATGTTGCACTGAATATATGCGGTCTCAGTGAATGCACACAGTAGAATGCGGGGAAAGCAAGATGGTCAGGAAGAAAAAATACAACAACAAATTATTATGCGCCCACTGCGTCCGTGCTCGGCATATACCCTTCCCGCAAACTCCTCTCTAGTCTCTTTATCTCCTCCACCGAGGTCGCCTTCGCGATGGCCTGCTTGACCTTCTCGGCGTCCTCTTTTGACATCAAACGACCAGCCTTGACTGTAGAAGGGGCTGGTCTTGGCTCGTCGTTGGTGAGCGTGGTTTTTGTCGAATGTGTCGATACCGTCTCGGATATCGTCGTTGCAAGTGCAGTCGGCAAGTTGTCCGCAGTAAGGAATAGCGATTTACCCGCTGCACGCTCCTGGAATCACGTCCGAAAGATTGAGTTCGTCCGGTTCCATTCTTTTCTCTTTCGAGGCGCACCTTGTCGCGGATTCTCTGGAAATCCAAAACTCTCAGCGCAGGAAATCTCCACGCAAGCCACTCGCGATACCATTTCTTTTCCCGTACGGGGTTCCCCATAAGCGACAAGTACTTCAACCCCTTCAGCTCCTTCAGCGGTTCTAGGTCACCCAGCTCCGCTATGTTATTATTTGTGAGAACGAGTGTGACGAGATTCGGGATGGACAGGTGGATCGACGGCGATATCGAGGCTATTCGATTGTTTGCAAGGAGGAGGGTTCGCAGCCGTTTCAGCAGAGGCAAGTTCCCCAGCGATAGGATCGAGTTATCTGTGAAATCTATCGCATCGTGCTGGTCCTAAAAATCGCGCGATGCGTCAGACCAATACCTACGAAGGATCTAGCGGTAAAAGAAACTACACACCCTAGTGACACCAAGATTTTCAATAGCAGGAATTTTATAGCCTTTGAGCCGGTTTGTGAGCGTCCCAAGGGCGATGCAAAAGCTGCTCACCTCGGAGATCCAGCTGCCGTTCTTTTATGGGGTTCAAGGCAGAAGGAGCTTGGGCAAGGAGCTCAGGTGTAAGCTTCATGGCGGTCAAGAACAACGAGCCTGCAGCGTTTCCGAAAATCCAAAACGCGGCAAACAGCCGCGACGCGCCTTGCACCAGTTCCTCTTCCTCCTCCCCCATTTCCGTGCCCATTTCCTCTTCAAAACATGAAGACTTTACACCAGCGGCTTAACTTGTGCGCTTTTATCGTCCTGTGCTATCTGTTCACAGCAGCTTACGGGACAAAATCAGATTTATCGACGGCAATGACGCCTACACTTTCGTTCCTGCGGAGCCTGCGGGTGCTCAGTCGTTGACGATATACAGGACCACGGGGGACATCGTTCTCAACGGTGCGCATGGATAGCTTGCTCTTTGATTTTAGAATACTCAAGACTGCATGCACAGCCCCGAATACGCCAGTACCCCGCACTGCGTCACGCTATGGCAAGACAATATATGGCATTTTGGGACTGATATCCCTGTCGTTGTGTTTGTGGCTACATTCTATTTTGAAATCAAGCCTCCTGACGCGTTCACAGCGGAGTATGTGATTGTCTTGACCGGCCGGGAGCTCCGTGGGCGGTTAACGGGAAATGATGTTTATTCCGCGACGGACTTTGACATCCTCCCCCTCAACCCGAACGTGTCTGTTCAATATCCACCACACCCCGTAGAGGCTCATCTTCTTGCCCTCATCCGCTCCCATTTATACGCTGGACTCTTCTTGTTCAGCTATGGATATGATGTCACACGAAGACTACAAGCTCAGTATGCGAGCCAGGAGAAAGACGCCGACAAGGCCCTTTGGGAAACAGTATGCTTCTTGGAATGCTTAGTGGTGTCCAAATTAACACGTTTTACTAGGCCGACGACAGATTTTTTTGGAATAAGTGCGTCTAAATTGTCAATTTTGAACCCAGTGTCGCGTATTCACCTGAAACACAGATTTTTACAGTCAAGATTAATTGAAGCCAGCTCGGACGGATCTGCTACAGACGTGAGGCAATCATATGCACAGCTATTCCGCCTTTTCATGACATCGTCTGCAGCTCAGCGCCTTCATATTGCCGATTATGTACGGAAGTACGTGTAGACTGGTTTACTCAATGGGTCCCGCGCTTACAGCTTTCCTTACAGCCTTCGATATCCGGCCAGCGTTCCTACATGGACGACACTTGCAATTCGGTCTCATCAGCCGGCGTTCGCGGTACAGAGCCGGAACGCGGTACTTCAGGCGAGGCATTGACCATGAAGGACACGTTGCAAATTTCAACGAGACCGAACAACTGCTGTTTGTCGAAAGTCAGAAGACCGTCGGTCAACGTGGATACGGAGACTTCAGCAACAAGCTCAGCTTCGTCCAAATTCGTGGCAGCGTCCCGCTATTCTGGGCGGAGATCAACACGCTGCGGTATAAACCCGACCTTCAAATCATGGACCTCCAAGAATCGGTATTTCAACTGTGTTTCAATTACTTGACTAATCTAACAACATGATAGGCAGATGTTATGCGCCTTCATCTCCAAGAGCAGATATCTATTTACGGAGAACAAACATTAGTGAACTTGGTAAACCAGAAGGGTTACGAGAAGCCCGTAAAGGAAGCCTACGAACGCTATGCATCCCAGGTTTGTCTCTTCATGAGCAAAGCGTCCTAAAGCTCACGATATGCAGGTGAACCTCCCGCGCGTCAGATACGAATATTTTGACTTCCACAACGAGTGCAAGCATATGCGGTGGGACCGTATCAGTGTGCTCATTGACAAAATCGAAGACGACCTTGTCAAAGCTGGGTATGTTTGTCCGCCAACTGAATACGCAAAAGGTCTGACGTGGTCCAGGTGGTTCGAGCTGGATGCGGACAAAGCAGAGCCTGTCAAGCGGCAAGAAGGTGTTGTCCGGACAAACTGCATGGACAACCTTGATCGCACAAATGTGGTTCAAGCAACCTTGGCGAAGCGAACACTCAATCTCCAGCTGCGATCGCTGGGGATATTACCAGAGGATGCGTCCATAGATGACTACGAAGCATTCAGCAAGGACTTCCGCGAGAGTACGATTTTTCTTAACTTAGTGTCTTACCTCCTCGCTGATGTCCGGCATTCTAAAGTATGGGCCGATCACGCGGACCTCATATCAAAGGCGTACAGTGGCACTGGAGCCTTGAAGACCGATTTCACACGTACCAACGAGAGGACGAAAAAAGGCGCGTTGGAGGACGGGTACAAATCTATCCTTCGGTACATCAAGAACAACTATTTCGATGGAGCCAGACAGGTGCGTTTCGGCATGTAAAACTGCCGTTATAATTTTACGAATGTTCCGTTCTCGTAGGACGCTTTTGACCTGGTCACCGGCGTCTGGATCCCTCGCAAAAATCCAGCCACCGCACTGTTCTTGGTCACTGATAGCAGACCCCTGCTCATCCGTTCGATGCCCTACGTGACATTTTTCTCGCTCTTCATGATCTGCGCTGGCTTGACTCTGCCTCGCACCTCGGACTACTCCCTCTTCTACTACTTCATGCTCTGGTTCTCCCTGCTTGTCGTCTCCCTCGTCTTCATCTTCATCCATGGCATCGAATACGTGAACTGGCCGCGCCTCCTCCCTCCCACCGACGCGATCTACTATACTGGCCCAGGCTTTAGGTCGGGACACAAGGGTAAGGGTCTTGGGAAATCTGGTCATGATGTCGGCGGGAAGATCAGCTCGCGTGTGGGCACTGGCGCGAAGTGGCTCGCGAATGGTCGGAAACGTGCTGGCAGCCACATCGAAGAGATCGAGCTGGGGGTCAAGAAACGTGTAGACTGAGAGGATGCTACGCGTCTCCTTGGGCGTTCAAGTTGGTCTGGACATATGATATGATATTTACGCTGTTAGTCTTTCCCTTTATTTATTCACCGTGAAGCTAGCGCTTTAGAAAGTGGACGTCTGATGGACTCAGTGCGCTGAGCGCTGGGTACTGGGTATTCTTGTAGCGCTAATCAGGCGCCAATGCAAAGGAGCAGCATGAATGCTCTGCTCTGAGCTCTGAGCCTGTCAGCCTTCAGGGCGACCTTCCATATTCGCGGAGTTCAGAATCTGGGTCTGCATTCGTTCACGGTTCACGAAAGTTCAGGTTACAACTTTACAAATACAGTGACAAGCAATCAGGCCTCAGGCTCATGCCTAGGTAGTAAGTACTCCTACTGTACAATAATAACAATGAACTCACACGCGCTGTTTTTACCCTTTTTATAAGAGCAGATCAAGTGGAAACCCAGTACTAAACCGTGGCCTACACTGCTCGGCGGACATCCACGCCAGATAACACTAGTTTGAGAGCAGCCGTTGACGCGAGCGGCGAAACAGGCATGCTCGATGGTGCTACCAGTGCCGATCCCGGGCCATGGAAAATGGCGGATATCATATGTTATCTCATCCGTTATCTGTGCCGTCAAATTCGAGTAGACGCCTGGTGATGTCTTGATATTCAGGCGCAGTGTCTTCGACTGAGCAAACCGAACGGTGTGTGTTTTCCTTCTTTGAGGCGTTTCATTTATCGTTTTGACGCGCGAAGTTGCGACATAGCACAGAACCTCTCCTGCCGCTGGCGGTGTGTACCGCTTCCCCAAAACTCGATATAATGGCAGGATTTGCGACTTCCTCCATCTTCGAACCCCAGCCTATTGTGTGTCAATGTCAGCACCCAATCTTCTCCCTGCCAGTATCGACCATGATTCGACAATCGGCGTACTGGTTATCGGCCTAGTGATATCGACTTGGATGTTTGGGATGTCCACCATACAGACTTTTGTGTATTTCAACCACCCCTCCCGGGATCCATTGGCGTTAAAGCTCTCTGTGAGTCCCTATCCTGTGCCCTATGTCTGACTCCAATCTCCGCCCACCATCCAGGTTGCTATGATTTGGTACGATTCATCGCTCTTTTGTGCAACGAATCGTGTGGAGCTAAGATTTTACCTGAAGGCTTCTAGAAATTGCGTATACGGTTTGCTTCGCGCATGGAACATACACCATTACAGTCACATATTATGGGAACACTGCAGTGCTAAGGAGTGTCCCCAAGACCATAATGCTATCTTTTCTTTTCAACGGCTTGGTTGGCCCTATAGTTCAGGTACGTATACAGGCTCTCCGCAGAATTATCAACAGAGCTGATACTGTCGTTTAACATCGACACAGTCCGTAAATGCTAAGCGACTCCGCGAGTTTACGGGAAACTGTAACCTCGCACTAGCTATCTGGATGCTCTCACTGTTAGTGACCGTGTTGATTGTGGGCCTAACTGTCAAGGCATTGCAAGCGCCAACTGTAGGGCAGCTGGATGCGGACTGCTCCTGGCTTTTCATCTCTGCGATTGCTGTCGCTGCGGCAAACGATTGGGCAATAGCTATCATCTTATGCTACCACTTCTGGAAGCAAAAGACGTCCGTGCTTAGACGGTCAGTTACGCTGCATGCCTCCCAGACAACGCGCGCTCATGACGATACAGAAGGACTGTCCGGTTGCTTGATTTACTTATTCTGTGGACACTGCGTGAGCGGGTTATCTCTACGGTTTTCGTGTCACTCACTGCGACCCATCAAAGACAACGGCTTGCTTACCAGGTATACGCTTCCCTGCTTCCACGATAACCATGCCTTGATATAGTGCTGATCCAAGTTGCGCAGTATTGCTATCCTCGTGCAATTAGTCACTGTGAGCACAATCACCATAACTGATTCCTATGTAGCCCATAGTCTGACGGCTTTACACGGATAGTTTCTATATTTGAGACAAACCTGTGAGTGGTCATGACCTACGCTTCGTGGGTGCACCTGCTCATGATCGGCTGAACATCTACTAGGGACTTGGATGGCCTTGTGTGCAACTGATGCGATGTGTATGTATTACCCGCGAGAGATTATCATCAGCTTCTACCAGCGCTAACACGATCACGGCGAAACTTAGGGTACTCAAATAGTCTCCTTGCATCGTGAGCTTCCGTTATAGCTTCTGATGCTCCGCGCTTACCATACCTTATCCCCCGAGAAGACTCAACGGACGAGAGAGATTACGCGCATATAGCACGGGGACGATAATCAATCTGGCTGAGATGACGTGGATAGCGCCCCCGAATGCTGCCCTCAATGTGCGTTTATATATATTTTAGACGCCCACCGGAATGCTGACCCCCGAGTGCTATTACAGGTGGGCACAGCGCGTGTGACGGAGCGGCAACCACTGCCAATTTCCCCCACGAACAAGGCGCCCGATGAGGTTAGCATGTACTTCGGTACTCTTCACTCTCTTTGTCATCTAATATTTCTGTTATACTCCTTAGCTACCTCCCGCTCCAAGCCACGAATAGTGCGAAGGTGCCACGCTTCTTGGTTTTGTCATGCTGTCTGAGTTCGAGTCACAGGTCTCAGTGTTCACCGTACCGGCACCATTCTCAGATGGCGCAGCATTAATATTGCAGTCCTTCCGCTACCATTCGCGAGACACTCTAAATAAGTTGTACAATTCGATATTATTACTTATCTTCAGCGCCCCCTGTCCATCAACCTAGAGGCAGACCGCAGACTTCGCAATCGCTGCCGCCGTGAGTGTTCTCGAATGTGCAGTGCGGGCATATCCTCACGCCGCTTGCACTGGCCCCATCGCCGTTGCGCGCAGCTTCTTCTGCAGCGATCTGATCGAAAACATCCTGTGGGATATCTTCATCCATACGATTGGAGGCTCCCCCTGGCGCAGACGACGAAGGCCGGGACGGTGCTGCAGGAATGCCAAAGAATGAGCGGCGTTGAGGAGCAAAGAACGGAAGTACGTACGCGCATGCTCCCGGGTAAAGGTCATAAGTGTGTTCCAACTATCCGTGGAGAAGAGTGCATCGAGCTGCGACAGATCGTCGAGGAGATTGGCCGACGAAACAATGCGCATGAGTAGTTTTATGTCGTCCTGTGAAACGCGTGAGTCTCGTAATAAAAAATAAATGTTGAAGTGCCGCGTACGGGAGAAATCAGTTGCGTGGTTTCTAAGAATGCAATCAGGTGCAAGTCGCTCAGCCACTTGGCAAGTTCCGCGCGCTTTTGCAGATCGTGCACGGCTTCCGGGGCACCCAGACGATGTAGGTCAGCTAAAACAGATTCCATGCGTTGGTCTTCGAGACCTGGTCGGTTCTCGATATTGAATTTTGTTGATCGGAACATAGGCGACGGCTCTTGGGGAAAGCCATGTGTAACCTGAGAATATGGTCAGCACTGCCGGCTGAACTTTCAGTAAAGAGATTTCCGCTTACGTTGACCAGGAGATATTCGACGGGGAAGCACGGTTTCGCGCTTTTCTTCACTTCGATACCATATTCGTTCTTGTATCTGAAGAAGACGTCAGGAACATATCTTGCAGATCCCTGGGTCCTATCCTCGTCTTTGACGCGTACGATACCAGGGTCGACGCTGGCTTCAATCATGTCCGCTTCCACCATCGCTACAGCCTGTTCTGACACCTGATACGCCGCTATGTCGACTTGCCCATCCTGAGTAGCCGTCAACACGGCGGTGACCAAGCGAGAGGCAAACGTGCCTGTCGGAGACGAGCGGGAGGCAGTCGGATTTTGCTTCTGCAATGTAGCCGCAAAGATGGCTTCCAGGGAGGAGAGGAAGAAGGAGTCTTGATGCCGTTTGTACACGTTCTTTGTCTTGTCCTCAGGAGTCGGATCCAGGTCTGAGAAAATGTACCCTACGATACTCAAGGGCGTCGAGGCCGACTTGACCAACTCCCTGATACGCGGTTCCTCTTCCCAAGGAATGCCAAGTGTGAGACCATCGACTTCGCCCTCCTGAGGGGGCTCGTAAATGGCTTCGACAACAGCCTTCACCCCCATGGGGACTTTGTCGTATGGTTCGTAGTGTCCAATGAGCCATCCGAAACGTTGCAGCCCTGTGGCGCGCCACGCCTGCAGGAACCGGTCGATCACCTCCAATGACGCAATTTCGAGATGGTCGACCATGCGGAAGGGTTGAGACTGAAGCGTTATAGCGGATGGCTGGCACCCTGTACATATGCCCGCCGGCCACGAGGGGTGGTTTCCGCTGGGACAAGGTACCTTCACCTTGTACGACAGTGGGTTTAGTGGGGGAAGTAAGGATGCAGCCGACCCAGAGCTTGCAGGGCTCAGCTTCCGGAGGTATGCATGATATGACAGGTGTTTGATGCTGTGCTCCGTATGATATGCCGTGTCGTATGGCTCGAGCGGCATGCAGTTGTCGCACATTCCATTGGCGCCATGTTTGCAGAATAGCGCGTCGCGTGTGCGGGAGATCTTCCCGTCCTGACTACGCCAGTATGTGTCTATATCATCCTCCTTCACCGTCTCCCATGGTCGCTTTGCTGAGACGTCGACGGCGGTGGCCGTAGGTACGGAGGGTGCAGTAGCGGAAGACGAAGCTGCGGATGATTGGTAGGCCACAAATATAAGATCGCCGTGTCTACAAATTCGTGTTACAATGGTAGAATGGAGAACAATGTGCGGAGCTGACGTACTTCAAACCGAGGTTCTGCAAATTGCGACCCTTAAGTTTCGCCACATGAGTTTCGTTGCCTCGGGGCTGATTAGATATGGTGATAGTGGATCGATCGGCATCGGGTGCAGTTTCGAGGATCTTTGTTGCAGTTCAGCGCGCAGTAGAGATACAGTAGATGTGCGATTACGGACCTTGGACACTAGTTCTGAGATGTCTGCGGTGGGCTGGAACTCGAAACGAAAGTTCCCGTCCTTGGACCTAATTCGAATCAACTATTAAACTTTTTTGAGTATTCGCGTCGACTACGACAAGTCGGGGGACTTACCATCGTTTCAGGACTCTCGAATAAAGAAAAACAGGCGCCAGACGAGAATAAAAACACAGTGCAAGACGACGGTACGAAACAAAAGCAGACGCGTCCAAAGAGACGCGTCATAACAGTCCGTGGGACATGTCAGTTTCGCGGAGTGTGAAAGTTAACGAAAGCGTTGGAGGCCTCGGTTGGCGCCATAGCTCGACGAGATTGCGAATCCACACCAATAACAAGAACACGATGCCAGTTCGTGCGTTTAACATAACGAAGGGGGTGCATCAACCCTTGGAACGGATCTCCATGCTTCTACCATGCTGGGCTTCAAAAGCCAGCCAGACGAAGTGCTCACAGGAGACCCTGCATCCCTCGCCGCAACGCAGGCAGAGTTGGCGCATTGGGAACGGTTAAATTTCTCTTTCGACATGGATAACGAGCGCCCTGGTCCGTCTAGACCAGAAGGTAGCAGAAATACCCGCAGGTCCCGGACCGCTAGCCAATCTGCAGCTTCCTCCTCTGCGTCCGGGGCCGCGAGCGGCTCCAATAACTCCACTGCGGTAATTCCATCCACTTTGGAAATCTCTAGTAGCGCTTGCTGAACAACTGGGTTCAATACAGCCTCAGCTACAAGATGCAGAACTTTTGGCACAGTTTGCGGCAGCCCAAGGCATTCCAAATGACCCTGGTGCTCCTCCGGTGACATATGAATCGTTGGCACAGGCCCTTCGACTCCTACACGGAAATTATCCCTATCATCCAGTGCCCCCTACAGATTTTCCGCAGAATTATCAGAGCCAGGATGCGAGAAATCTTCCGCCGCTGCCCCCACTTCCTTTTTCGTGGCCCCCCACTCTCCCGCCGCCACACAACCTATTTCAGCCTCCGCCGAATGCGGACCCTCGACACAATCCACAGATGGGATATCCTTATGCGGGCGGTCAATTCAGACTGCCGTCCCTGCCACCCATCAACACGAGTAACGAAATGCCTAGAGCGGGCCCAAGCTTTACGCCTAGCCCGTCAACGCGCCGCAATTCTGCCAGTACGCCACCCACCACGGAAGCTCCTGAGCAGATGGAGGCCGAGCGTCAAGGAAGTGCAGAAGACAAGCGGCGAAGGAACACGGCAGCATCGGGTAAGGTCCTCCTCGTCGCTGCGTTGGGCTCATGCTAACCCAGCCTTTGATGATAGCACGATTCAGAATCAAGAAGAAACACCGGACGCTTGACCTCGAACGGTCTGTGTCTGACCTGACTGGACGCGCAGAGGAGCTCGAGCGCGAGGCGGCCGAATTACGGAGGGAGAACGGGTGGCTGAAAGAAATCGTAATGCTTAAAGGCAGGAATTTTGCCAACGAGGCCAGTCGTGACGCGCAGCAGCCTGTTGAAGGAGGCAGTAGCTCACACAACAACAACGAGGACAAAGGCGCCGAGGATTCGGAGGACTCGGAGCACTCTAATGATGGTAATAAAGACAAGGGGAAGGGGAAGGGCAAAGGCAAAGGGAGGCAGAAGTGAACGCTAGCTGGCTGTGGAGTTTGGGACGGACCGTGTTTTATCGTACTACTAAGTACTTCGACCAAGTTGGCCCGGGGCCAAATTATTTAGCGTGCGGAATTGGCTACATCAATAATGTCTACCAAGTGATCTAGTGACGGCTACTGCATCTTGATCCTGTTCCATGGTTAATATCCGGGCCATTTACATTCTTATGAGAATACCTGCACCGTCCTCGCCGAGTCGGAGGAGCCCCAGACTCTCCAAGACTTTTGCCTTTTGAGTTCGACGCTGGTCGGAGGCAAACGAGGGGCCCGCAAATACGCCACTATCCCACGTGGCAATGATCCTTCAACACGTTCTCGCGTCTGTCTGCATTCGACTCTCGGACCGTCATGTCATTCGGACGTCCACCGTCACTCAACGCAGGATTCTCGGTTGCGCCCCCAGACAGAGGCTCTTTTCCACTGGATCACGATGGTTCGTGGCACAGATATGCACCCTCTCATCCAGAAGCTAATTGACACACGCCAGGGGAGTGTAAATCTCAGATGATGCTCTACCTTGATTGCCTGCGCAAGAATTCGAGCACGTCGACGGCCTGTCGAGTTCTGTCCAAAGAATATCTGAACTGCCGAATGAACAAGTGCGCCCTTCCCTCTGTACTATATTGATAATGACTAACCATTCCATCGCAGTGGGTTAATGGACAAGGACGACTGGAAAAATCTCGGACTAGCAAATCTAGACGCAAAGGACACCTCTGCTGCCACAACTCCACATACGGGTGACGCGGACACGAAACCCCCAGATAAACCCTAATTTCAATTGATTTTTTTCTGCGACTGGCACCTGCGTTGTGCTGTCGTTGTCCGTTGTTTGACTCGACCAGTACAGTTGTTGCTGTCGATCCGAATGGTATGTCTATTGATAAACTGCCACAGCCTAAGGATGAGGAGCAAGTACACCCAGACATTCATTGCGACTCAAGAATATACCGCCATGAGCTTGACTCCGATTTGTGCTTGCTCAGCGCTGCCAATCGACGCCCATTACAAGTCCACGTTCCTCGCGTTGCACGTTCATCGTTCGCACACCGACGATCCTGCACATTCCGCGAGACCACTTTTAACGCTCGAAACCTCCGGAATGGTTTCACGGCGAGCAAAGGAGTTGTGTGTTTTGATTTTCTATTACACCGGGATCGTTTCGGGCAGTTTTCCGGCTTATACAGACTTCGCAAGGGAAATTTCAGGGAAATCAGGATTGGACAACGCTTCTGAAAGCAGAGTCGCGGAGGTGAGAGCTCCACGGTACGGAGTCAAATCAGCAGCTCATCAACCCGACAGGAACGTTCGCATCGCCGAGATAAGTGCTTATCGTCGACCAATGATGACTGGCGTGGGCGCGCATTCGCAGCGAAGATCTATTACGGCCTTTGCAGTAATAAAGCGCGATAGCGTGTCTTCTCCCACCGCCCCATATCCATCGAGGCATGGCCTGCCGCCGTGGTATGCTAGCGAGTGCTTGCACTACTGCAACAGCCGTTAAGCTCGCGTTACTGCTTTCCCTGACGCGTCTAGGGTTTGCGTCTCCTGCACAGGCTGTGTTCGGGCCAGCACGAGCCACCCATGGCCGTTTCTTTGACGTCCAGGTGCGTTCGACTATAAAGGAAGCCCGTGCCCAAGATTGAAATTAACTTATCGTGGTGCCTAGGCTCATCGGGGAGGCAGAGGCAACACCGTAGAGAACACGCTTCCTAGCTTCGCCTGGTAAGATCCATCGTCCCGACTTGACACACAGCTCTGATTCTTTGTTGCAGGGGTTTAATAGATGGCGCGACAACGCTAGAGATGGATAATGGCATCACGAAAGTGAGTCTTGGTGTAGCGGTACTTATACAGGACACAGTTAAGGCTGATCAACGTCTATGTAGGATGGTGTAGTAATCGTTTGGCACGACGAAGAGATAGTAGATTTCAAGTGCCAAGACACGTCTCCCGCTGTGAGCACTGCTTATAACGTCATTCGCATGTGCGGCATTGACCCACGATATCTGGACAGTTCCCAGATGACCCAGACTTCCCCTACGTTGGCAAGTTCGTCGCCAATCTCACGCTCGCCCAAGTCAAAACGCTTGACTGTGGATCGAAGCGTCAAGATGACTTCCGTAAGTTTGCCTGACATTCGTGTGCTGCGTTTTCCTCATACGGCTGGTTATGTATATCAGCGATGCAACTCACCTACCCTGGGACGCCGATTTCCACGCTGCAAGAAGTGTTCGACTTCGCAGAATGTGCAGACCCTGCACACCAGATACTGTGGAACATCGAGTCCAAACTCGATGCGCGGAATCCAAACCGCACCGTCAGCGTCCAGGAATTTGTAGACAGACAGTACGAAGTTTTCAAGGCCAGCCCGTACCATCGGTCGATTACAGTCCGTAGTTTTCTCCTTAGCTTCGGCTACCTCTCCACTAACGATCGGTTGAACTTGCAGTACGAAAGTTTCGACTGGAGGTCTTTGGTAGCCATGAAGAAGCTCGATCCCGATACTAGCATGGTTGCCCTTATAGAATAGTATGTTTCCAGTCATCACCGGCACTGTAAAGCAGGGGCTAATAATTGCACAGCGATACCACACTTCCATTAGATAGCAACAGACCGTCGCCTTGGTTTGCAGGCCTTGATTTAGACGCATTTTCTGGGTCCACCCTTGGAAGTCGGCTTGCCCAGGCGGCACATGCGATTGGAGTTGATACTATCTCTCCTGAAGCAACATACCCGCAGTCGTCTTCCATGGATCCAACAAATCCCGCGTATGAGCCTTTCACTACCAGAGATATGGTAGATGAAGCCCATCGCCTCGGAATAAGCGTGAAACCCTGGTCGGTGAGTGAATATTCAATCTCTTTCTCTAATGGTCCTTGACTTTTCGACCAGGTCAACCGTTTGAGCGTCGTTGAAGAGTTAATGCGCCTGAAGGTCGACGGTATCATCACTGACTGTAAGCTGCATGGTCTGGTTTCATTATCTCTCCCTTCTGAACTCTTGCCCCAGATCCAAACATTATCCGACGCTGGGCGAAAGCGCACGGACATTCTGTTGCACCCAAATACCCGAAGCAGCGAGTTCTGGCCTGCTTGGAGCAGCACATGCCTTCACGATAATTTACGACGCTACATACCACATATTGTACATCTTGATCTTCATACTAGTTTTTTGTCGATATGTAGTGCATTTTAGACGAGGCCGACCTGAGGCCAATAGCATGATTTTTATTCGCGTGCGGCGCAGGGCGGGAACGCGGGTAGACTCGGAAATTGAACTCCGCCCAAATCATCATCGTCCTTTCCCGCCAACCTCGTCGCCGTCGTTGGCTGCATATTATTTCTCTCCTCCCGCCCCCATGGCCTCCTTCCAAGCTGTCAAAAAAGCTGTGACGATAGCGCCGACCGTGCGCGTCCTCCCCACGGGCATCCCCAGCGCACCGCTGCTAAATCTCGCTGCGCGAGCACCTGCTGGGCACGATGACCATGGCCATGGTGCGCATGGGCCTCGCGCGGATGTCGCTGCGAAATGGGTCGGGGGCGTGTCGACAAGCTCGTCGGCAGGGCTGGTGTCGAAAACCTTTTCCACCGGTTCGTATCTCTGTATCAAATGTCTTTTGCAATGTATATTGAGAGAATTTACGTTGCAGCTCGCACCACTACCCATTTCCAGCCCCGTCTTCTCCACACCTCCGCCGTCGTAAAGGACGCTCCTCAGGTCCCCGATTTCACCCCATACCAGGCGAAATCCGAGCCAGGAAACCGCGCCCTCTCCTACTTCATGGTCGGCTCGCTCGGCGTCCTCTCCGCCTCCGTCGCAAAGTCCTCGATAACCGAATTCCTCTCCACAATGTCCGCGTCCGCAGATGTCCTCGCGCTCGCCAAGGTCGAGGTCGAGCTGGGCAGCATTCCGGAGGGCAAGAACGTCATCATCAAATGGCGCGGAAAGCCCGTGTTCATCCGTCACAGGACGCCAGATGAGATTCAGGAGGCGAAGGCGATTGACTGGAAGAGTTTGCGGGACCCGCAGAGTGATGAGGACCGTGTCAAGCGGCCTGAGTGGCTCGTCATGATCGGCGTGTGCACACATTTGGGATGTGTACCTATCGGAGAGGCGGGCGACTATGGAGGCTGGTGCGTAACGCGTATGTTTGAAATGACCGTGAACGTGTACTGAGTCTGCACTTCCTCTACCAGGTTCTGCCCTTGCCATGGATCGCATTACGACATCTGTCAGTGATTCCGCTGCGCAGTCTACGCTACGTTCTAACACGTTTCCTTTCTCTAGCTGGCCGTGCCCGCAAAGGTCCTGCTCCTGTAAGTCCTCTCATGACACTTCTCTTCGGAATCGTCAATCTCACCCGGGTCGTTATCTTTTTCTAAGCTGAATCTCGAAGTCCCCGCTTACGACTTCAACGATGCCGAGGGCAAAGTCATTATCGGTTAATAGAGTATTTGGACCTCTCAATATGTCGGTCGCTAGATAGCAGGGATTGATTCAATTATTCTGCTCGACCTATCAACGACCTATTGTGTTTATTTCTTCGCCCATGGGCGCGCGCATGCCTATCCAAAGTCTGTAAGCAGTCCGTCAGACAAATGTCAAAGTTAGACAGTAAGTAGAATATACACAACCCCGTCGCAGTCAAGACAAGTCATCGAGTATCCTTCTGCTTGTTACTACTTCCGCGTAGGCTACAAGTACAAGTGTGTCTGCAGTACGTGGTGAGGCCCAGTGAAAATCAGCACGCGTCACAGCGCGTCCAGTCGAGCGTCAGCGGAAAAGAAGTCGTAGAAGCTTGTCCCGTCGTACGAGAAAGAGTCACAACGCGAATTTTTCTTTCGACTCCCAAGAACTACTGTAAACTTCTGTAAAATTCTTCTGCTTTTTTTCTTTCGTCATGCACGCCGCACTTTTTTTCTAACTTTCGTGAAATATGCTTGAGGATGGCCATCGGCCCGGATGTCGGACATCCAATGTTTTGGCCACGTCAACATCGACCGACTTTGCTCTCTCTCTTCCTCTTCCTCCCCATTCTACGTGTCGTCCTCCCGTCGTCGCTGACACGTCTGTCGGCCACTTCATCAAGGGGAACCTCTCTGACCGTCGCCAGGTGGCGAACTCTTCCTCCGTGCGGACCAAGACGTCCCTTGTCGTCGGTCTTCACCGATATCTGACGGCACCTCGACACAAACCTATGGACGTACCGTCGTGTCTGGCCTAGCCCCCACGGCACGCGCACATCTTCAATGGGGGACCTCGAGGTGTTTACGAACTCGACGCCTACGCCCGCACACCGGTGAGCACATGCCTACCACGCCAGCTCACACCTCGCCCATGCTTTAATAAGCCCCATGCAGATTCGGGGCCCGGTAGCCTACCAAGGCGGCGGGAACATGCACTACACAGGCAAACATTTGCGCGGTGTACGCTTGCTGGTGTGTGGTGTCCGTAGGCTAGCGCGGTGGGCATGGGTGGGGTCGGTGTTAGTGGTCCCATCGGGCTAGTCGCTGAGAAATTCTACGGCGCCGCGACTCGGAGATGGACAATGTAAGTGCTTGCAAGCTGGTGTACTCTGCCATGACTGACCGTGAACTCGTTGACAGGTGCATGGCGGTCTTCGGGACAGCAAGATCAGGGACCCGCGGACAGCCTCGCGACTTTGAACGGCGATAACGTTGCGGTGTGCGCAGAGAGTATCCGCACGCGGCCCCGACGACACGCGCAGCGACCCTACCGACCTTGGGCGGTATTTCCGACGACGACGGACCGGACCCGTGCATTCCTCCCCGAGCTACGAAACCGTGTAGATCATCGGTATAAGGAGTAGTTCTCTTATTATTGTTCGTAGCGCCGTCAAGTACCTGTTCCTCCATGTATAGTAGTATCATAATGAAAACTATATATTCCTATTCTCGTGCATGTGGGGTGGTATGGATAGAAAAACGAGTAAAATTTGAGAATCTGAGAAGGATCTACTGCCATCATTATTGTCCGCCGACGCACGATACGACGCGACGCGAGCCGATTTCACATCGGTCATAGTCACAAATGTAGAGCGTGGCCGTGTCAGATCGGGACGATCGACCAGAGCCGCTCAGACGCGCTCTGACGCGTGCTGATTTTCACTGGGGGTGAGGTTCAGACCGGAAAAAGAGTAACCTGAGGACGTCGAACGGATGAAAAGCAAAAGCAAAAAAAATTGTTTCCATTAGCCCAACGCGAGGGTCGAACTCGCAGCCTTCAGATGACGGTCTGATGAAACCCGACACTCATAAGAGTCTGACGCTCTATCCGATTGAGCTAGCCGGGCTTGGAGGAAAGGTTGTTAGATTGTGGTGAGGATTACCAGATGCTATCTAACCGACAACCTCCATAACCTATCCTTCCATTTCTGCTTGAATTTCGCACCTTGACTCGAATCAAAACCAGACCCACACGGAAGTGAAGCATGAGAAAAATTAGTTGTATTCAGCAGGGGATCGCAGGCGGTAGTAGGGGAGGAGCTGATCATACGGCGGCAGTGAGGCATACGGGGAGGGTCAATACTAGTACTCTAGCAGATGGCAGTCGGATGATGATATGTGTACAAGGAATGCAGGGGGGAAGGTGTACAGCACAACAAAGCGAGTCGAAAAAATGTGATGCTAAATTGTAAATAATGTGAAGCGGCGGATGGGGGGATGGGGGTGAGCGGAAACAATAGGGGGCGGAAGAATAAAGTCTAGGGTATGTGTTCAGAGCGAAAGGTAAAGAAGGGAAGGAAGAACGCATCTTGGACTTGTGAAAGTTCGAGCAACAACCGACGAGGGAGAAAACGCAATACCCAGCGAAATAATGCAAAAGAAAAAGACAAGAAAGCAGGACGCACAGCAGCGAGCAAAGCACGGGGGCCAGACAAGAAAGGGACGGACGGACGCTCTACGGCTCTAGATCTATCGTCACCACGTCCGCCGCGTCACCACTCCAGGTCCGCCCCGGCGTCCTCGTCCCGCAGCCACGGGTGGTCAACCATATCCCGCGCCTCGACGCGCCTGCGGGGGTCCGGCGCAAGCATCGGCTCGAGGAACGCACACAGCGCCTCCGCCGCCTGCTCATCATACGCGTACTTCTCCATCATCACGCGCTTCAGCGGCCACGGCTTGAGCGTATGTATATAGCGCAGCGCGCCCGTGGCGTCGAACAGGTCGCGACTGTAGCGCCCGCCCATCTTCGCGTCGAGCGGCCAGTCGCCCATGAGCTCGATGATCTGCGCGACGTGGTCGTCGTCCTTCGTGAACAGCGCGCCCTGGCCCTGCGGGTCGAAGAGGTACTCCGCCGTGAGCAGCTCGAAGACGACGCACGCGAGCGACCAGACGTCCGCGCGCGAGTCCCAGTCGCGCCGCCCGACGATCGCCTCGGGCGCGCGGTACTGCCGCGTCTGGATGTCCTCGGTGTAGTGCGCCGCGCGCGGGGTCGCGTTGCCGAGGTCCGCGATCTTGATCGTGATGGGCGGCGGCGGGCCGGAGGGCTCGGAGGGGGGAGGTGGGGGCGATGCAGCGCGGGGAGGCGAGGGCGCCCGGTGCGGGTCTTTGGGCGCGGTCTGCGAGAGCAGCGACGGGCCTCCGGGACTTGCGTCCTTGAACGAGGTCGTCAACGCGGCTTGCAGTTCCGCCTCGATGCCTGTGAACGCGCTCTTGTCGTCAGGCTTACAGCTCATGGCGAGGGCGATCGAGCTGCCGATGGAGGTCGGCGGGGTGCTGGCGGCGACGCTCGCGGGAGTGAATGTCGACACGGAGTCTGAGGACGAGCGCGATTCGAGCGAGGACGACGACTTTGGGCTAGCGAGGGGCTGCGAGTCGAAAATATGGACGTGGCGCGCGTGTCGCGCGGTAGCTTGTAATGGGACAGACACGCGACGCGAAGTTGGCTGAGCAGCCTGTATCGATGACGCGATGTGTGCCTCGACGTCAGGGATGGAGATCACTGTCAAACGATGAGAATACTATGTCAAAGGGAGAAAGCGAAGCACTTACTGATGTTCTCCGGCTTAATATCGGTGTGTACGAGTTCACACTCGTCATGGAGGTATTGGAGACCCAGCAGGACCTGGCGGGCGATAATCTTGACGACTCTTGGCGGCACGCCCTTCTTCTTGTGCCGTTCGATGAGCGCGAGCAGGTTCTCGCCGAGTGGTTCGAACACGATGCACACGTGCATGGCGGGGTCGTTAGGTTTAGACTTGAGCGGGGCATGCGGGGACGGATGTGAGAACGAGTCGAGGAAGGAGACGACGTGTGTGAGGCCGGGGTGGCGTGGATTGGCGCGTGCGAGGGAGTTGAGGAGGGAGATCTCGTCGCGCGCTGTCTCGGCATAGCGCGCGGCCGATTTGACGACCTTGAGGGCGGAATGGCGCTTTTCGCTGTGCATGCGCTGTCAGTACAAACATTTTGCAGAGATACATACAACGCACCTATTGTCGAATACCAGCCATACGGTAGAGAAATGGCCCCAGCCGAGCTTGCGTATGACGGTGTAGCGGCCATCCTTGAAAGTATCGTTGACTTTGACTGGCAAATAGCCTCCGTGCGCATACTCTGCGGCGCTCTCCTCATCCTTGCTCTCCTGGTCGAGTACCGGTAGGATTTTGGGTCCAGCGGGAGTGACGACGTACTTGTATTTCTCGCATGGTTTAGATGTCGCGGACGGGGCCATGGAGGGGGAAGTGAAGAGAGACGGCGGTTGGAGGGCATCGGTCGCACTTTGGCACTTATCGCGGCAAGGCCATTGGTGCACAGATAAGGGCCTCGTCACATTTCTGTCACACCTCTCGCCTAAAACGCTGCTTAAATCAAATACGCGCTCGGCTATTGCCCTCGGTTGAGTCCAGACCTCAAAAGGAGGCGGCGGGGGCGGCAACGGCGGGTTTCAGCGTCGGACATTGTCGTCGACGTTGAAAGGCTCGAGCTCGAGGATTGGACTTGAGAATGAGCTGTGGACGTTGTGACACAAATACAGAAACATATGTGGAAGGAACTTGGGTGGAATCGGCACATTTGACTTCCGAATGGCTTCCGAGGACAGCCGACTCCTGTGCACAGCCACTGCTACAGCTCATTCGCAAATTGATCATGATTTTGAATTGATTTTGAACATCATTCATTGCACGATGCTGCTACAGTATGGAGGTAACTGGTGGTGTCTGTCTAGGAAAGACTGATGTCGCAGCATGTACACGCAGAACGACAGCCTAGTAATTGAGTTGGAAGGGGATGCGATCGTCGACGTTATAGGAGTATCGTGCTGCAGGGTCAAGGCGATCGTTGCGCCGGCTCGTTAAGCGGTACAGAACAGGGACCTTCGTGCGTGAGCCATCTCTGCTGCTGCAAGTTCACTAACGGGCGGGAAGGTGTAAAGATACGCAAGGGCTTACAGAGAAATCAGGTGAATCACCCCTTGATCCGCATACGCACCGAGTTGACAAGCAATTTACTTACTCTGGCCATCAGGGAATCCGCGCGTCGCTCGTATGATAAAACACTCCTCGCAAGTCAGCCACAAGCGTGAGATTTCATTGCGATGGATTTTGCTCGATTTTAATCCTTTACAATCTCCCCGAAAGTCTGTCGGCGACATTGCGAACTTACAAAAGAATTTCGAGGCATCGCAATGCTATACGAGATGGTCACAATGCATACACCTGCGTGAAACTCTTCGGGCAATCGGGACTTGGGATTTTTTCTCGTCAGTTCGTTAGCCACGTACATTTGCCGCTGTGCCGAGCGTGGATTTACAAACTCAGCTGCCAGTGAGCTTTATATGTTCGTCGTTATGTCGATACCAGGTCGATACCAACGCTCACCGTCACCACCATCTACCCCCGCCAGTACCCATGTTTTCCTTCGAACGACAACGCCAAAAAACCTCAAATCCTCAACTTCAAGCCATGCGGTCGTCGCCGCCCGGGCCAGTGGCTTCAAGACTGAAAACTCGGGACCTCAGGGATCGAGAGCCTACCTCGCTCACGGAGAGCCGACGCGCATAACGAGGAACTTTGACCCGTGCCCCGCCCCTTTAAGGACGACAGCAAGCCGTGGATTCCATTGGACGCCCCTCGATTTGCAATTGCGGCGACGCTCTTGCCGGTGTTTCCAAGCTCGCACTGGCTCTATCTTCAACGATGGACTCGCGCTGCAGGCTGCGGCTGCTACTAGTACCCCCTCCTGGATGGCTTTCGCGCTTGATGGTGTGGCTTCAAGGCTCCAGGACGTCAATGGACACTCTGGTTTACCGGGAACGGGATCACCACGACGCGCAAGGATGCCCGGCGCGGTTGCTAGCCTACGCGGTCAGTTCAGCACAACGAGCGCGGCCTGTTGGCGTCGTCGATGGATGATATGCCGTCGCATACCCGCAAGACTGTCCTTCAATGGCACCCCGTCGTTTATCTTGAACCGGCAGTGTCGTGTCCCTGCTCGTTTCAATGCCTTGTCCCTCGTGTATGGCCGCCGTTGTACTCCCCTTTGTATTATTTACTACCTAATGTGATGTCTTTAACTCTCCTTTCTCAACCGTAAGCTCGTGTAAGAAGTCCTGGGTCTGGGTGTCTCGGTTTAACTGTTTTTGTGGGCGACGGTCAATATATCTGGAGCCATAATGCGTGCAAGCATTGTCAGAAACCATAACAATAGCGGGATATCGAAAACCTTGCGAAATTCCATAAAGTCTAGCCAGGATAACGAGCTTGTGCAATGTGATGTACAATCCTTACGCAAATTTCATACATTTTACTTCTCGCAATGGCTCGTAAGGGGATTACGAGGCCTCCAAATTTCTCCGCCAATTCCCTGATGGCGGAGAGTAGTGCACCAAGAGGTATCTATGCGTGTCAAAACAGTGAGGCATGAGGGAGTTTCACCGACGATAGGCTACCTTCCGAGTCTGTCGCAGCGACCTGTCGCGTAGAATATGTAACCTAGTCGCGTGCTTGCAGGTGCTTGCCTGCTAGGTAATGATACAGATGCATCGGTGTCGCCCCAACTGGCCCGTCCGAAAGCGATAGGTCGGGAGACGCCATGGACACCTGAAGTACTTCATCTGCGTTCACGAAACGACGAGAGCCTACATAGTGAAAAGGAGCAAGGATAACTCAGGTGAAAGACAAGTCGCGAGAAAAGTTGGACACGACTTGGCCGGCCCTGAATCATGTATTCCAGCCTCTTGCCAGTGCCATGGACTTTTGTCTATTGCCTCTTAAATTTCCTGCTCTACTACTGCAACGATGTCTGGTTTCGACGGAAATCAAGTGTATTCCGTGTCTGTGCACGACCAGCCACCCGTAGCAACACCGGAATCCGCGTCAGAGATAGAGAAGCTGCTCCTCGAGTTCCTGCTACAGTTTCGCGTCGGCGGCGAGTTTATCTACAGGTCCGTCGCGTCGTTATCCATCGTTTTCGTTAGCTAACTCGTGGCAGAGATAAACTACGCGCGAATCTACTGCTGAAGCAACACCTGCTCGAGGTTGATCTCCGCCATGTCAGTCTGCAGAACGACGAGCTCGCACATGCCATCCAAGAGCGGCCCTCTGATGTCCTGCCACTCGTGAGTCCGTCCTTAGCGTCGTAAATCTCGTACTCATGGCGGGCACAGTTCGAGGATGCTGCGACAAAGGCCGCACGCGCCATTCTCTTCCCTCTCGCAGGCGGCTCCGATGAGCACTCTGCAGCCGCCACCGAGTCCATCCCCCGCGTCCAGATCACCCTTCGCTCCGGCCTCAACATGCTCCAGTTCCGCGACCTCACCGCAAACACCATGAACAAGCTCGTCCGCATCCCCGGCATCGTCATCTCCGCCTCCGTCCTCTCCGCCCGCGCGACGAAACTGCACCTCCAGTGCCGCGCCTGCCGCTCCACGAAACTCATCTACCCCGCCGGCGGCATGGGCGGCGTCGGCGGTGGCGCTGACAGGGGATTGCCACGCAAGTGCGACGCGCCCGCGGCGGAGGGCCAGAAGAAGGACTGCCCGATGGACCCGTACCTCATTATTCACGCCAAGTCCACGTTCGCCGACCAGCAGACGCTCAAGCTGCAGGAGGCCCCGGATATGGTCCCCGTCGGCGAGCTGCCGCGCCACATGCTCCTCTCCGCGGACAGGTACTTGACGGGCAGGGTCGTCCCTGGGTCCCGCGTCGTCGCTACCGGTATATACTCGACGTTCCAGTCCGCCAAAAACGTAAGTGTTGTCGCGGTGTGCTGTCTCGTTCTCGGGCGCTGATCCTGCATTATAGAAATCGGCGGGCCCAGCTGCGTTGCGCCAACCGTACCTGCGCGTCGTCCACCTCGAACTGTCGTCCCCTTCTGCCGGCGGCGGCGGCGGCTCCAATCCATTCGGAGTGCAATTCACGCCCGAGGAAGAGGAGGAGTTCGCCGAAATGGCGAGGAGCGAGGGCTTCTACGAACGCTTCGCAAAGAGCGTTGGGCCGAGTATATACGGCAGTCTCGGTGCGTTGCCTCTCGCTTGCAGCGCGCGCGGCGGGACAACGCTGACGGGCGCGCAGATATCAAGAAGGCGATCACGTGTCTCTTGTTTGGCGGCTCCAAGAAGGTATTGCCCGACGGGATGCGGTTGCGGGGAGACATAAACGTGCTGCTCCTCGGTGACCCCGGTACGGCGAAGAGTCAGCTCCTCAAGTTTGTCGAGAAGGTTTGCATGCTGGATGCTTTCCGTGGGACTTTCGCTGACGATAGCCGTGCTAGGTTGCCCCGATCGCGGTCTACACCTCTGGAAAAGGGTCTAGTGCAGCGGGTCTCACGGCTTCTGTGCAGCGCGACTCCGTTTCTGTATGCGTTCGCATTTCATGCCAGGGGGTCTACGCTAATGTTCGTTGTCCATAGCGCGAATTTTACCTGGAGGGTGGTGCGATGGTGCTCGCGGATACAGGTGTCGTTTGCATCGACGAGTTCGACAAGATGCGAGACGAGGACCGAGTGGCGATACACGAGGCGATGGAGCAGCAGACTATCTCCATCGCCAAGGCGGGCATTACCACCGTCTTGAACTCCAGAACAAGCGTTCTCGCAGCGGCCAATCCAGTATGGGGACGCTATGACGAGGGGCGTAGTCCCGGAGAGGTACGGCTGCTGCTTTCTTGACATCTGTGGACAGCTGGCTCATTGAGCTGCTCGAAGAACATCGACTTCCAAACGACTATCTTGTCGCGTTTCGACATGATCTTTATCGTGAAGGACGAGCACAATGAGCAACGGGACAAAGTGCGCACTCTTTCTACTGCTCGCATCTCCGTGCATTTACTAACGTGCGGATACGTAGTTGCTCGCGAAATACATCATGAACACTCAAATGAACCGTCCGAATGATACTACAGACGAGAACGGGCAGGCAATTGACGAGATCGATATCGACAAAATGAAACGCTATATCGCGTATTGCAAAAAGTAGATTTTCATTAGCGCATGCTGCATGACACTGCACAAAGTATACTGACTACATCTACGCTACAGTAAGTGCGCACCGCGTCTGTCGCCGGAGTCCCAGGAAATGTTGAGCAGCCATTTCGTAAGCTTGCGGAAGCAGGTGCAGCAAGTAGAGAAAGACAACGATGAGCGGAGCTCCATCCCTATCACCGTTCGGTGCGTAACGTTATCTCCCCTCCATCATGATCCAGCATTTATTCACCTTCACCGTCCACATAAATGCAGTCAACTCGAAGCAATCATCCGCATATCAGAGTCCCTCGCAAAAATGACGCTCTCGCCCGTCGTGCAGAACCACCACGTCGACGAGGCGATCCGGCTGTTCAAGTTCTCCACTATGGACGCCGTCTCCGCGGGCTCCGTCGACGGCATCTCGCGCGGCGAGCTCAACGACGAGATGACGCACATCGAGCGCGAGCTAAGACGTCGCCTGCCCGTCGGGTGGAGCACGAGCTACCAGAGCCTGGTTCGCGAGTTTGTGAACCAGCAGAACTACTCGAGCCATGCGCTCGAGCGCACGCTGTTTATCATGGAGAAGAGGGAGATTATACGGTTTTCGGGGCAGAAGAAGGTTGTGCATAGGTGAGCTCCTGGTCTTATTTTCTATATGTTCGTCAGAGCTCAATGCGTCCTACGTTCGCAGGGTGGGGGTATAGACTGATCTATCGCTATCGCCGTTGGTTTTGTTGTCGCTGTGTTGTGTCCTGCGTTTTCGCCGATTCCAATGTTTGTAGCATCATCTTGTATTCTATTCCATCTTCCTGGCTGTCCTCACATAATCCAGCCTTTTTGCATCTGCAACACTCCGGCGAATGCTCTTAGTTCCCCGCAATGTGCGATGATGCTATGACGACTTGGCGAGATGGTGAGATGCTACATTTTAGGCGCTCACGTTTTTTCCACGCCATCAAGGAAAACTTTCGCTCCAAATTTGCATCCGTTCCTTGCTTGTATTTAACGCCATTGTTCCCTCTGTCTATCTTTCCCTTTCCTCCCCCCTCACTCGTTACCCATCATGTCCGGCACGAAACGCGCTTCCCCCGGTGCTGACGCCGAAAAAAATCCCCTCGGAAATGTCGAACTTGGCGACGAGGACGCTAAGAAGCTCGAGGAGATCCAGAAGGAAGTCGCGCGCGTCGAGATTGTCCTCGGTAGGGCTAGCGTTCTAGTATCGCGCGCTATATTTTTAACGGGACTTTAGAGCGTCAGGGCTTCGTCAAGCTATATGGTGTCTACGAGAAGAGGCGCGCTGTCGCGAAGACGATCCCCAAATACTGGCCCGTCGCACTTATGAACCACCCTATGCTCGCCTACCACATCCAGCATTCTCCTGACCAGTACGCGTTGAGTGCTCTCGAGGATGTCTGGGTCGCCCGCGACCCCAGGGAGCCGCGCTGCTTCACCATTGAATTCGTACGTGATCTCTGCGTTGATGCGGGCAGAAATTTACTCGTGAACAGCACTTCAAAGAGAACCCTTATTTCACGGACAAGCTGCTGACCAAGGAGTTTAAATACGTCCCTCCCCCAACTTTCGCCGACGAGAAGCCCGACGCGGATGGCATTGTCCCCTCCGCACTCGATTTCTCGTGGGAGCGTGACGTCGAGCCTTCGGTGCGTATCGCCGCTACTTCACTGGTCATCGATACTGAGTAAAGTTTTGCGTTCAGAGTACGACAATCAACTGGACTAGCCCTGACAAGCAGCTCACCAAGCTCTACCCCCGTATTGCGGACACCGATGAGGAGACCGACCTTCCTGCCGAGTCTGGTAGCTTCTTCAACTGGTTCGAGATCAAAGATGACCCCTTCGAGGTAAGTCGCGCTATCGTGTTTGCTTAGTTTTGTCGTACTAATATATGTGTGGTCTTATAGATTGGTATGCTCATTGCCAATGAGATATTCCCCGATGCGACGGACTTCTTCCTTGGCCAGGCTGGTGGCGATGACCTCGACTCGGACGACGAGGATGAGGACAGCGACGACGAGGGTGCCGAGGAGATCGACCTCGAAAAGCCCAAGGCGAAAAAGCAGAAAAAGACATAAGCGTGTGTCACAGGTGTTGCCTGCCCAAAAGTTACATATAGCATATCCCTTTAGGATGTCGATCTCTATTACTTATATGTTGCACCGTTACCCTTCTACCTCTACCTGCCTGCGCCTTGTGGTTATAGAATTTTGTCTTATTACTGCAGCGGCGCCCCGGTTGTACCACCTCAGCCATTGAGATCATCGAAGCGTTCGGTTGCGAGGCGAGCGCCACCTGGTTGTATTTCTCCCAGAACGCCAAGCTTTCTCTCACCACCCACCATCACCACCACGGTCTTTACTGACATTTTCTACTTTCTACCTTAGCCACCATGAAGTTTTCAACGTCTGTTATTCTTTCTGTCGCTGCGATTCCCGTCGTTGCAGCGCACGACAATGCAGCGCGGCATCACAAAGTGGCACGGCAAGCTGCTGCAGCTGCACCCAGTTCAGGATCAGCATCAGCGACGACTCCTGCTCCGTCCGCGTCTTCTGCGGCTGCAACTGGCCTTCCTGTGACTCTGCTCTCTACTAACCCAAGTGCGGTGCCCATTGCATCTATCGTCGCTGGGGCTGCGTCGCAGGCCACCGTCCCGCTCGCCAGCACCGCTACTCCAGGCGCGACCCCCACCTGGGCGTCCAATGCACCAGCATTACCAGCAGGTGAGTTGGCTGTGCAAATTTTGAACCAGCTTATTCTCACACTTTTATATTAGCGTCCAGTCTGGTAATCGCGAACTACCCCCCGCTCGACAAGCCACCCCCAACAGACTCGCCCGAGGTCCAGCAGTGGATTCAGGATGTCAAAAACTCCGGCGTCAACATTCCCAACATTAATGCCACCGTCGATGGTGGCTGCCCGGCCAACCTCGCGGCTGTTGCGGATGATGCTAACAGGTGCTGGTGGACCTGTGGAGGATGCACGAGAAGTACGTAGTTTTTCGGCACCGCAAACGCACATACTGATGGAGTCTGGTAGGCACGGACATTACTACGTGCCCCGACAAAATGACATGGGGACTGACCTACGATGACGGGCCCTCCTTGTACACACCTGATCTTCTCAACTACCTCGACTCGCAGAGCCTCAAGGCAACGTTCTTTGTCGTCGGTTCCCGCGCGCTTTCGAACCCAGGGATTCTTCAGGCACAGTACATGGGCGGCCATCAGGTTAGTATTTCCTTCCCATGCGTGTCAATATAGCTTGCTCATACCTTCGTAGATTGGTGTCCACACCTGGAGTCACCCCTCGTTGACCACCCTTTCCAACGAGGAGATCATCGCTGAACTAGGATGGACCAAGAAAATCATCAAGGACGTGCTCGGTGTGACCCCCAACACTATGCGTCCTCCTTTCGGAGACATTGAGTATGTACTCTTGCAATCATCGTTGGCCTGTTGCTGACCCTCTCGTAACAGTGACCGTGTGCGTGCCATTTCTACCGCCATGGGCCTTACTCCCATCATCTGGACCCGCATCAGCCCTATGGCCACTTTCGATACCGAAGGTATATTCTCTTGGCAGCCGTTGCCCATCCATTGCTAAACGACTTGGCAGACTTCGAGATCAGCGGCGGCACCGTCACCGTTCAACAGGTCATGCAGAACTGGGAGTCCATCTTGGGCAACGCGTCGACTATCAACAACGGCTTCATCGTCCTCGAGCACGACCTCTTCCAGCAGACCGTCGACGTTGCGACTGGCTACATCCTCCCCGACGCGCTTGCGCACAAGAACCCCTCGTTCAAGATCGAGCCCGTCGTCAGCTGCCTCAACAAGCCTTTGACGGATGCGTACATCGAGCTCAATGACAACAAGACCAACCCGCCTGCCGCGTCTGGTGCGTTACATACCTGCCTCCTGCGCAACATGTCCTGATGTGATATGTGTCTAGGATCTGCTGTCACTTTGACATCCGGTGCCCCAGGCTCCGCGCAGGCGACTGGCGGCTCGAGCGCGAGTTCGAGCGGTGCCGCAGGTCGTTTCAGTGCCGACGGCCTCACCGCTTTCACGCTCGCTACCGGTCTCATCGCCGGTGCACTGTCCCTGCTTGCCTAAGGCCAGGCTGATACGTGGATGGATGGAAAATGCCAAAAGACCTATACATATTACCCTACGCTTCCTCCCGTGACCCTCCCACTGTCGACTATACCCTCCGACCTGTTCTAGATTTATGTCCCCCATTGCAGGATCTGCTACGACAGGAATCAGCTCCCATGGCTTGTTGTAGCTGACATTTTCTTGTTCCGTTCTCTCAGACAGTCTGGTCTTTCTTGCAAGATACTTTATATTCCCATCTGCACAACGGACCGAAATACTCACCCTCTTCATCCATCCGCTATTTTCATTGAGGTACACTCTGCATAATATATCCATGCTTACGAGCTGTGTTGTGACAGGGTTCGAGTCTGCGTGATATGCTGCGCGAAGTCTCTTGCTTTGACATTTGCAGGGTTTAGTTGGGAAATGGCCAATTGGTCGCTCCATATATTATATGGCTAGTAGAGCCTGCTCTTCAAGCCCGGCTAGCTCAATCGGATAGAGCGTCAGACTCTTATGAGTGTCGGGTTTCATCAGACCGTCATCTGAAGGCTGCGAGTTCGACCCTCGCGTTGGGCTAATGGAAACATTTTTGTTTTGCCCCGCAAGGTCAACGTCCTCAACTAACGTTAACTTTGTTCCACCAGCCTGACAATCGGACCGTCCTCTGTTCACTACGTGCTCTTATTTTCTCTCTCCCAGAAGGCATGGATGAAGAATTGATAAAATTACAGGGGACATTGTCCAGGACATGCACATTCTCGCGAAACACCGCCTACTATTACATTAGTTCGGCACTAGCACAGCCCTGAACCTCGCCTCTCCAGTGATCATGCTCGTGAATGCCTCATTCGCCTTCTCCAGAGGATAACGCTCGATGAGGCACTTCACGCCAGCAAGGTCAGCAAACTTGATCGCATCCTCGCAGTCCGATGCAGTCCCCGCCGGCGAACCGCGAATGGTGAGGCCATTGTCGACCACAGGAACTAGCGATTCCGTTAGCACCGAGCACGGCTAGCACAAACAGGCAAGTTACCACTCACTGACGGACAACGGCAGCTCGTCGAAGAGGGCGAGCAAGACGATCTGCCCACGAGGTGCGAGGCCGAGGACGAGGTTGCGCATGATCGAAGGCGAAGGGGCGG
Source organism: Plicaturopsis crispa FD-325 SS-3 (assembly GCA_000827205.1). Lineage (NCBI taxonomy): Eukaryota > Fungi > Basidiomycota > Agaricomycetes > Amylocorticiales > Amylocorticiaceae > Plicatura > Plicatura crispa. Next base: position 1,741,953 of record KN832555.1, read on the forward strand.
TGGCGAGAATGACCCTCGCGCCACCGAGTCTCTGAAGCGCTGCGGCTTGGTCCTCTTTCGAGCTGTCGATATAGTAATGGGCGCCAAGCTCCGTGGAAAGGGACTCCTTAGCCGAAGACGACGAGAGGGCGACTGTACGGAAGCCCATTTTGCGGCAGTATTGGATGGCTAAGTGTCCGAGACCTCTGAAAGAAAATTCGCGTGAATATTGAGGGAAAGCAGTATCTGGATGATGCATACCCTATTCCTTGGATAGCGACCAAGTCACCGGCAAAGACGTCAGAGCCACGAAGGGCATCTAGTAGCAAAGATGTCCAGGAAAATATAACAGCGACGAAGTTAGAGAGTACACGCACTGAACGTTGTGACTCCAGCGCAAAGCAGAGGTGCTGCTTCTGCAGGGTCCAGGTCATCTGGTACAGACACGACGGCTTCGGAACGCAGTGTTGCGTATTCCGCGTACCCTCCGTCCATAGTTATTCCTATTTTAGGGCAGCACGTCAGGATGTTTTCTTGGCTAGCGGTCAAAAAATTTACCATTGTTATCCTCGTTTCGACACATCATGTAATCCCCCTTGCGGCAGGAGGGGCAGGCATGGCAGTGCCCACCGTGCCATCCTCCCCCCACACGCTGGCCGATGCTCCATTCTTTCTCGGTAGCATGGACCGCGACGACCTCGCCGACGATTTCGTGGCCGGGGACACGAGGGAACAGTTCTTCGGGTAGGGTCTCAGCCACCCGGCGGTCGCTACCAAATCAGCTCAGACAGTGGACCGAGCACGGCGAAGGAAATGATACGCACGTATGGCACACGCCGCAGGCTAGTACCTTGACGACAACCTGGCCTGCCTGGGGCTCTTTCCAGGGCATGTCGACTAGCTCGAAGCGGCCGCCCCGTGCCTTGACGGCCATCGCCTTGTACGTTTTTGGTGCGGTGAAAGACATGTTGAAGAGAGGTGGAAGATGGGACTAGAAAGCCTTTGACAGGAGCTTTATATATGCGCCAATGGGCTCCGTACGAAGCCGTAGCGAATGAAAGCATTTCTCCAGGATGACTTTTTCCGACGTCACAGCGTCTGTAAGCAGACGGAAATGCCGCTCGCCGAGTGCGGTCTGCCCCCGTGAGATGCGCGGCAACGAAGCGCGGCCGATATGAAGTGACCGTCGAACCTATGGGTTCATGGGAATGGGCTGCACATACTGGCGGGTTGGAAGGTAGCATTGGTCACCGTGCACATGTGAGTTATCCTGGTCGAGTCTGAAGGAAGGATTTAGTCAAATTCTGCCACCCGATCGATACGTGTCCGAGGCCAAATTTGCCATGGAAAGGCGCTGACCACGGTGTGGGATCCAAGGGGCCGTGTTCGTGCTAGGGACGGCCGCGCTTAGTACTGTAGGAACCAGTAGGGACCACACTCACCTTTCGAAGTAGAAGAGACGTCGTGGACTATCGTAGGTCCGCTCGGCGACATGACGGCTTGTGCGCTTAGTACGTCTGTCCAGTTTCAGCCTTTACTGTGCCCACGTATGGTGTGCTGTCGATTTTCAATTCGTAGGTCAGTAGATTCCGGGGTCGTGTTTCGTCGTTTGGTGTCCAATCCTTATCATCCACGCGATGTTGGGCGATGAGTTCGTGTGGTAAAGACACTGCGAAAGCTCGGTCGTGTTATACAGAAGCCCGAGGGCATCTGTAATCCACGAAGCTCTCAAGAAATATCTCATGCTTCGATAACGGGCTATACTTACCTGCTTCCGTGCTTTAAGTAAAGACCAAGCCTATAATTCTAAAGGGGAGAGTACCAGAATTCGGCGTTATCGATGTCGATGAGGTCACGCAAGGCCATCGGCCTTCTACTCACAATGCAAAGGACAAGGAAAAGCCCCAGCGATTGCCTTCCGCGGGAGACATATAGACCACCGCAAGCTTGCATAATCATACATAGATAGTCCCGAAAGCAAACATCTACGCCCTGATATGTGACGGCGACTATCGATTAAGGAGCAGTATCTGGTCCAGGCAAGCATCCGGTCAGTAGTGAATCAAGTGACGAGTGTCGTGGACGATCCGGACTTACAATAGTAATATTCGTCGATGAGGGGAACCCAATCCCGCAAGAGTGCACTGAACAGGCCCAGCAACGGTGTTCGTGCGGTGCTGTCCGCAAACGCCTCCAATTTTGGTCTACGAGTAGCTGTCAGTGCGTGTCGAGAGCCGGGCTGAACTTATACGCACCTTGTGTACGATTGCCATATAGAGCCGCGGAGGAGGTACCACAGAATATCCCGATCTCTCCTCGCGTATTCCGCGCGCTCAAGGGCTGCCGAAGGCGGAGCTGACCTACGGAAATTCCGAGACACTAGCTCAAGTGCCAACGCGGTCACCAACGGGCGGTTAGATTGCCTGTCGGAGGTCAGCAGGACCGCTATGTTGTTGGAGTTTAGTTACACTTCAAACTCAAACTATGTATACATAAATAAAACCTACCATATACCAAAGGTCGTAAGATGTATATCCCTTCAGAAAGCCAGTCCTGTGGTGAAGATAGCGCTCGGACGAGCGAAAGCGACGGCCTGACCGAGGCAGTTGTTAACGCTTTAGGCAACAAGTAGTCTTCCACAGAAGTGTCGGAGCGAGTAGGTGGGGGCGGGGTAAGGAGTGGATGGGGCGGTAGAGGTGTACGATTGTTTTTGAGGTGGTCTGGAGTGACAGGTGGTGACGATGCCGGGGAGGATGGCGCGAGGGTGGGGGACGAGGCGTTCGAATGGGAAGGTATAGCTGCAGGGTCGAAATCGCGCTCTGGGATGGGAGGCGACAACAATGGGCGTCGTGTGATACGTAACATGAAGAAACGGAGAAACGCCCTTTGGAAAAGGTCGTCAATGCTACAAGTCCTAGCCTAGTATTCACAATTCACACGTACTTGATCGTTTCCAGCAAGATGACACCCCTCCACCTATTTGCGGAAGACACTTTCCTCCGCAACCCCATCTCAATCAGGAGCTCGGTGAAGCGTATGAGCTCGAGGGCCCTTGCTGCCCACTTGTATCCGCGGTCCTTGTTTGACCATGCACGCGTATACCGGGTGTGCAGTGATGCAGGTATGATAGGTTTGTATTTGGGATCACTCTGCATGATCTTCGCGAGAACGGTATCGTGATACATGCTCATGGCATTGAGCATGGCAGACACTAACGGGTAAAATCATAGTATATTCATCAGGACGCGCTTTACGAGGGACAACGACAACAAAACTGACAAGCTTCAGAGGCGAGCTCGGCATCCTTGAACCTGCCTGGCAAGAACCAGGTGAACGATCTGAGGGACGACTCCAGCGAGGATATTGTGGAGACATTATTGAGGAGAAACGATTCGTAACGAGCCAGCGAAGAGGACATTATAAGCCAGCTATACGCTGTGATTGGGCTGTTAACAGCCCAACAGCGAAGAGAACGACGAGCAAAGCGAATACAGAAACGACGGCGAGATGGCGGTGAATGTGATACACCCTCGCTCCGGTAAATTCTTTGCCCTTCCCGACCCCGCATTTCTCACGACGTCTGTCGACCGCTCTTGTTCCCGCCACTCACTGAATCCCAGTTTCTGCTATCTTTTCTGCCTTACCATTGGGACTCATATCGCCCAACATGTTAAAGCGTTCAGCACGCTCTGTTCATTTCAAGTCATGAACTGCCTTTTCGACGCCAGCCACAGAATACGTTGTGAAACACGCCTTTAGCGCTCTCCGAAGCTGTTCTGCTCAGCGCGGGAGTGCAATGACTCCAAGTCTTCTACAGGTAAGCACGCCGTACGTTGTACCTAAGACATCGAGTGCTAACGGGACCTTCAACAAGTTTAGGCTGTACAGAACCCTCCTTACAAGTACCACACCGATCCAGACAGGCAACATGCACGCTGTCCTCAGAGACGTCACCAAGCTGCATGTCATATCTAAAGTGGACCTACACACCCCCACATGCAATATGTTACACACCTGCTCGGTCGTGGCAATGCGTGCTGCATCATGATGGTCATACTGTAGCGTCGCTGTACTTGCACTGCACCGTGCTACAGAGTTGTATCCAAATCTGAATAGATTTTCCCTTCGACTGGGACACTGAGTTCCATGAATTGTGCATACGCGGAAGCAAATCGTCCGCGTCAGGACTTCATTCCATGCCAGAAGTTTCGCAGTCCAGCGCTTATCGCTCTTTCCGTTGTATCATGAACGCCACGACCTTCACTCTAGGTTACTGCTGAGCTTGTTGAGCTGCTGCTTGTCGCGCGAAATGGCTCATATGGAAAGTCAACTTCTCGCGACCTCGAGGTTCGGAGTCATTTTCCGAGTATAAAAGTACGGCGGTCAACCTGCGCCCACCATCAAGGATAACCTTGCCACCCTTGCCACACAACTACCATGCTCGGAGACGCCGACTTTGGTTATCGCTATCACGCACACGCTCCAAGCCCTGTGCGCGGGCAGCTCGAGCCGCAGGAGATCGGCGTAAAGCAGGGATGGCGGTATATCAATTGCACAGAGACCCCGAATGAGCTGAAAGTCAGTACGAGCGACGCGATGCATGGGCTGGATAACCGGTACTGACTTGCTTGCTAGGTTCTCCTACCTCCAAGGACATCCTTGTTCTACGGGAAGCTGCTGAAGGCGGAGGTCGCCGCATTGTCTAAGCCGGATGCCGTCGACTGGGCTCGACTCGTGGAGATCCGCCATCTCAAGGATCGTATGCTAAGGAAATGCATACGACTTTCGAAAGCATGGACTGCGTCGCGTACGGGCAGGAGCCGCCCCATGTTCCTTGCGTTGACCGCACCGGAGAACTTTAGGGTGAAGGAGATGGAGAGGTGGATGCAGAAAGAGGAGGCTCGCGTTAAGACGCCATTGAAGAAACCGTCCATCCACATCGACGAAGCGAAGAAGGGGTCGGTGTGTTGCGAACGTTGCGCTCGCGCTCAGCCGCATTCTGTACCGGCGAAGGCTACCCGTCGACCTGTGCATTCATCGCGGCCTATGTCCCCATTCCGTGGACCCTCCCGTTCTAGTCTGCGAATGGCACCTTCGACCTCTACGATGCGGAGTACACACCGCCGAGGCCCGCTCTGGTCACCCACCAAAGGCGAACTGCACGAAATAATAAGTCACGAATCTTTGGACGACCTCTACGCTAACGAACACCCCCCTCACGAAACTCACGCTCAACACGCCCATTCACGCGATGACCGCTCAGTTCACAGTGTCGATGATCGCCATGCGTCAGCCTCTCCAGATCCATTACCGATTCCCTACCGCCACCGTGATTCCGTGGACCTGCGGCGAATCTCTGTCGCGAACAGTGCTACTCGCAGTCGGAACAGCCTCAGTGGTAGCGCTTCACCGCCGTCCGATTCACATCGCCATGACCGAAGTGCAACGCCTGCACCGGGTGAGGCCGGTCCACAGCCGCCTCTAGTCCGTCGTAGGAGCAGCCTCAAACAGCCCAATGCATCTATTCGAATGAGCTATTCAGGCAAAAATGTGGCATGGGCGACAGATAAAGACCTCGTGGAACAAGTGGCCAAGCGAGACATTGCAGTGAAAGAGGTCGATATTGCCGGTGAGCATTTCGGTACTATAGTCTGTTGCATAGACTTGGTCATACTCACAACTACGCACAACTTCTGAAGACCATGAATGGGAGGAAGTACGAGCGAAATATGTTACACAACTTTCGGGACTGCGGGCCCTACGAGACACCGTATCCCGCTCGCTTGAGAGGCTCCGGCGCGAGGCGGAGAAGCTCCAGCGGGAGGAAGCTGCCATGCGCGAAGAGGAGGGGAGGTTGCGCGTCACCTTTGAGAACTTGGAACGCAAGCAAGACCAATACCGCGCGAAGGGTAGGTTTTGCTTCCTACTCCATGGCTGTCTACATGCACTTACGGACGTGTACACAGTCAAAGCTGCTCTGGATGAGAGCCACAACGTTGTGACTCTATGTACTACGAAACGGAACGCCGACATCGAGGCGTTATGAGGCTTGTTTCGCCAATATGTTGCATGCATAAACATATAGGGTTACATGGGGATTGTGGTATTTATTCTGCTCAGTGACACTGGCTAAACTTGTTTGTTATTGCAACTGTATGCAAGAGACGTTTGGATAGCTGCCTACGATTCTCAATATACAGTCCGTTGCTCAAATCTTGAGGAGAAGTGCCAGATATACAGACATCCGGCGCACGTGGATGTAATTGACGCGCGAGGCTCTTGCGGCGCGATTGACGGTGACCGAAATTTATCCAGCTTGCCCTTTGACGTATCCAGCTTGCCCTTTGACGGCGATGCTGGCGCTGGTCCTCACGATTTTCACGACTTGAGCCTTTCCTCATACCCGTTCGCTGTGAGATGGTCGTTATGAACCCTTGGATCATCTGGAGCGCCGTGTCGCACACCGCTAGGTCTGTTCATTGACTGCAGCCCGTGCACGGATGAACTCATGTGAAACCCCGAAGGCTCTCTACAGTCTTACAGATTCTGCTCTTTCTACCGCTGACCCTCGCGACGCTATCTACTCAAGTGAGTTTTTTGCAGCTGGTACTTACGAGGCGAACTGCACTCCAAACTAACATATACGCGCCAGGCATTTCTACTGCTCTCGCTACTCCTATGGGGGCATTCACTCATCCATGGAACAATGGTTCTCCTCTGGGGATCTAGTGCTCTATCTCTCATGCAGGTCCCTATGCACCCCTTCTTGTTGCTCGTTTGCTTCAACGTGTTCTCCCAAACCGTCAACCCCTGGCTTCTTACTGCGGCGACTTGGTGGGGCAAGATCTTGACCTTCGCGGGCCCTTTGTTCATAGCCATGGAAGGCTTGTCCAGCTTGCTGGTCGCGCAAAAATTGGGGCAGGTCGGAAAGCGCCTGGTTAGTGAACGAGAGGAGGAAGCATATCAGTTTGGCCTTTTGATCGCGACGGCGTTTGCATTTGTCGCTTCGGCATGGTGGATCGTTGTAGTGCGTTATGATCCTCCTTTACTTCAATTCGCCGCATTAATGCTGATTTGGTTTGCAGGCATACCCAGCGGCGGCATCATCTCCGCTGTCGTCTACGCTCCTGGGAGTGGCATTGACTGCCTTCCTATTTCTCACAGCCATTGGGTTCACTCTGCGGCGGACAAACGTCATTGAGTCCTCAGCCCTCGCACTTTTCCTCGCGTACAATGTCTGGCTCTGTGGCTTTGACCGAAAGTCTTTCACAGACCCAGCGTCTTCATAGTAGGCACCTTTCATGTCATGCGATTTCGCGGCGACTGACCAAGTCAAGTGTTCTCGCTAGTGCACCACTGCTGCCAAACGTCCTCCCACATATGCAGACGCTGGTCAACTTCCTCACGAATACCCTTCCGAAACCTGTCCTGATCGCGCTGATATATCGCCTCTCGGTCTTGCACTTCGCGTCTCGGATACTACCGACGATCGGAGCAGATAGCTGGGATAGCGAGGATGGAGTCGACGATGGCTGGGAGGGCCGACCGGTAGATATTCATTCACTTGCATACATGGCATGAGTTCATTTGCTGACACTCGAACGCAGACATCAATATTAACGCGGCTCATGCTGACATACCGTCAATCTATCTTCATCATGGTATACTCCCACCTGCTACGTTCGTCTTTCTCATCGTTATCTTACCTGTCGCTTTACTGACATAGTTTTCTCTTAGTGCTCGATAACCCGAGCCACATTTGGTGGAGGTGGATGAATATCTTCTTCACGCTTATCATCTGGTCCATAGAGTTGCTCGTCAGTGACGATGACGATGCGGTGACCAAGAAATGGAAAGTGGACTGAGCGTCCCGGGATCTGGATTTCTTGCATGCATCTCTGGGTTAGACTCAGTGGCATCCGGTGGACGTTCCAAGAGAGCGTATTGATCATGCCGACCCAATGTAACCAGTATAATATGGCTGTACGCCGCAAATGCATGGACATAGTCAAACATCCACACCGCGGGCTTTAGCATAACAAAGCATGTTCATTAAATATGTCGCTGCATTACAAATTCGTGACTGCTACGATCGCCTTGCTATATCCCGTCTCACAAAGAGACCTGGCCAAGGACTGATTGGAAAACATGCAGACCTAGGGCTGGTTGGTCTTGCGGGATCATGTCTAGATAGTCAAAGAAGCGTAAGTAACCTTGTTGAATGCTATTAGGGTGCAACTCACGTCCGGCAGCATCTACCTCGATGTAAGTCAAGTTCCTGATGATACGAAATTGTCAGATTGATGACCAGGGTCCTATTCTGCAACAGACATACCGTTCTGTATGGTAAACGCCTTTCTGGGTGCCATTCAATTTGAGAGGCGTGCTCGGAGGAGCCGAGAATCCCTAGGTTCGGACATCAGTGCATGTCGAGGCATGAATTGTGGATGAAAATATACCTGAGAACCAGCCCAAGTCAAGTTCTGGATCGTAACGCGGTCTCCGATATTGAAAAGGATAGAATCGTCCAGTCCATGCCACAGTGTGATGCCTCTGGGGAGGACGTCGAGCAAGTGGGGGAATAGAGTCTCAGAGTACGCGGAATCATCGGCCTATGCATCAACCGATAATCAGCAATGTCGCATCCCAAAATCAACGAGACAGCCTACCTGGCTTGCGAAGACGCTCTGGTGGAATAATGACGTGGAATCAGTATCTACATTACGAGGTAACTAAGAGCATGGGACGAACACCCTCGGAGCACAAGCTCCAGTCGCCAAAGTTCGGGACGTTCAAAGCTTTCTGTACGTCAGAACGCTGCCGGAGTATATCAGCACGATCGCACAAGCACATGGGCACCTCATAGCTCACAGAGAAGTACGTTTCAATGGGATCATTAGGTGTCGGGCACTTGTCCGTGATCTTGTCTGCAGGGGAACAGGTTAAGTATTATCGAACGACATGTGTGATGGCGAGAATACAGACAGATATTGAAGCAAGAGTTTGCTTCTGAAGCCTCCTGGTAGAACTTGTCGAATAGATCGCATTCTTGGCTGGTCGTATCTTTGTTGCCATTGGGGAGATCGATCTTCCCTTTGGGCGGATACTCTAGTTGGTCGAGAATCTTCTGATAACTAATGGTGAAACGACTAGTAAGCGGAGATACCAAGAATATTTCATGCCTGTACACGCACCCGCACGACTCAGCAGATGACTGGAGCGACTTGACTTGAGAGTCCGAAAACCCAAGAGTCTTCTGGTTAATGGCTGAAAAGTTAGCTACCGGAGCCTGTTCACCGGTAATGCTGGACAGACATGTCAGATGTGAATGGCGAAGGCGCAGAAGAGATTGGACCGTACGAGCTGCTGTAGACTCCGTCGTTGATGAGAATGCCTTGCAAAGCGAGCGGAAGGCTGGATTTCTCCGATGTGCTAGCATCTACTATGCGGGTCGCAATGTAGGGGATGTAGAAGCCTGGAAAAACCATCGTTTAATAAGGCACCGTCAATCACGCGGAAGATATTTTGGAGCATACCAGCATAACTTTCACCAGCGATAAAGAGTTTCTTCTTCGCCAGCTCAGGGAACACCGAGTAGAACTGTTCACTGTGTGCGAGATCATGTTAGATCATACGCCGACGACTGTATATACGCTCAGAACTGACAGGAATCCGTAAAATTGATCTGCTAGTTCAGACTCGTTGGTGATGTTGGGCGTTCCTGTTGAGAATCCGGTGCCTACAGGCTGATGCCGAGTAAGTCGCGTTTTATTTCGTATGCGTGAGAGCAAATTAGAAGTACCTGTTCGACCCAGAGCTGCGAGCGAGGTGTGTGAGTATGGTCAACCCTTGGGCATTTCCATTATAAAGCCTACCATGTCTGAAGCTTGCGCCCAGGAGTTCTCATTCTTGACAGGCGCCGAAGTACCCGCATCCCAAACAACAGGGCCATTTTCCTGGTATTTTGGGTCAACAATCGTTCCCGCCATGGTACATTTCGAGTACGATCGCTCTTACATGGAGCCAGCCGTCTAGTGAGGAGCATCCCGGTCCGCCGTTGAGCCAGATTGTCAGAGTATCAGACTCCGACGATTGACTCGACGGCCAATACCAGAAGAAAAGTTCCTGTTCAAAGCGGGCATTGATAATCTTGACCAACGAATATACTAGTAGCAGCGTACCCGGTCTTTGGATGTACTCGAAATTGACAAACGCCCTGCCCACGAATCTTGAAGGGTCCAATTAACCAAAGGCAGCGAAGAGGAGTTCACTTGGAAAGCAGTCGCATTCGAGTTGGCAAACGAAGGGGTGAAGAAGTGCTCGGAGTCTCTCTTCGCATTAGCACTACCCGTCTCTGGGTGGAAAATCGCGTTGCGCAGTCTTTCGTAGGGCGTCTTCTTGGCAAGGACAGCCGGGGCAGCAAGGAGAAGCGCGGCGAGCCAATTGGTGGAACGCATCTTCGCAGGGATCCAAAGGACTAAGGGATACAAGGCTAGAGTGCTTACTGTCCTTATAAGTAGGGATTCTCAGAGGCTGACCACGGCTTTGATCTCGGTTAAATCGGCTGGTGCAATCCGTGCAACTCGAAGGTCGGAAGATGTCCCCCGTCGCGCGGTAACAGCTGGATACTGCAGCCCCGGCGAGTCCTTTACAATGAGTATCTACGCTATAAATAAATCAGCGGTTGCATGTTTGAGAAGAACTCTGCATGCACACCTCGGAGCCCATGTGGTATCCATATGGCATCTGCGTACAGTCCATGCTTCACTTTGGTATTGATCCCGATGATTATGCGAACATCTGCAGAGTTTGGGCTAGTTTGGGGCACCTACAGACACCTGCAAGGAGATCTACTCAAGGGGACAGGATGTCCAACGTGAAAGTGGCGCACACAAACTTTAAGGGTTTGAGACGACGTGTTCAACTTGAACTCTACGCCGACTCTACACAAACGGGTATGGAAGCATTGCAAGGACGGATACAAAGACTCAGTACTCAACTTTTAACGGTTCGCTTTCCACTCTGCGGAGTCCTCCCCTTCCCCTTCATAGAATTCCCGCTTCCATATCTGAGCCTTAGCTTTCACCTCCTCTAATATATATTCGCAAGCAACGAATGCTTCCTTGCGACGGGGTGATGAGACGGCTATAACAATGGAGGGTTCTCCCACCGGAACGGTACCCAGGCGATGGTGTACGGCGACATGAAGTAGAGGGATACTCGACGCAAGTGCATGCGCGTCGCGAATGATAACAGCGATGGTTTTGATTGCGAGCTTGGTATAAGCCTGGTACTCGAGACGTGTCACGATTTTGCCTGTGGTGGTTCAGAAAGCCTCTGGTTCACGCCGCTAGTCGTCGGTAATTCACCTTCGAAAGAGTTGCGCGTAGTACCAATGAAGACCACATGCGCTCCAGCACCATCGTCGGCTACGGACCGAGTGATTTTGTCGACATTCAAGGGCTCGTGCGATAATACACAGACGCCCTCAGGCATTTCCAGCTGAGCGCTTTCGGATGCAGATGATATTGAAGACATCCAGTGCGTTTGCGACACGCTAGGCGTCGTCGCAGGTGCATCAGGAAAACAGGGAAGAAATGACGGCCGGTGCTAACGGTTGACAAACACGACCATACTTACCGACGAATGCAAGCGCTTGCAACTGCTTGCAATGACCTCGACATAATGGTAGTAGCAATACAATGCTGTGTAAATGTTACAGACCATTATGCATTCCGCTATCTACATGTCGAGCGCGTGCATTCACTTTGCAGTGGTCTGAAATGCTGGCTGTCGCTTGCCAACCACTCGCAAAAGACGGCATTTGAAGCCGCCGCTCGACGAAAGTGTAGGACGTGACCATAGCTTCCAAAATTCTGTGAGCCATCGATCACGCCAAAAGAGTCGGCGCTCTCGAGAGTGACAGGACAACCAAAGTCAATTGAGAAACGCGGTCGCACAAAACGTACATGCAGGAATTTACTCTGCACTAAACCAGCCCTGTCACCTTCATCGAAATTGCCGCTCCCGTGTCTGGCCAGAGGATTATCGGGGTGTTCTGAGGTGTTAGGCGTGTGTCACCCGGGTGTGCATGCTCTCTGGGCTTGACTGAGTAGAGGTCATGGAGCAGTCATCGTTAGCAAGAACACGCTAGTAAATCATTGACTTACTCTGCGTCGATATGCCGATCCAGAAGGGAGTCCAGAGTGCTAGGGGCAGACCAGCAGAGTTTTCAGCTAGCAGGGACGGCCAGGCCCAATCTGAATCACAGCAGTTAATGGAACAGATAACGAGCGTCGACTCGGAGCGTCGAGTCCAAGTCCCTGAACTTGAAGGTTCAAGGAACGGCAGAAAGTCGGAAGCCGGATAGATATCCGGGCTCCGTCCGCGACGTTGTTCCGTCGGTTTTGTCTTTTGACTTGCTCTCATCTGGCCCTGCCTGGACTGGCACAACAATCATCCTCCACCTCGGCGCGCTCACGTATAAAACACACGGTTTTTTCAAGCCTGATGAGCACCTTCTACTGCATAGTTTCCTGCCGACGACTAACACATTCGTAGCGCATCCACGGGATTCCTCGCGCGTTTCCTAGTCGATTCTTGCCTGTCCCATTTACGCGTATGGATGAAATCGTAGCCCGCACAGACTCGAACCCGGATCGACGTAGAACATGGCGCGGTCGCACGTTATTTGATCGGCTACAACGACAGCACTGTGTTGGTGATGGACGGCCAAGATGCGTTCACGGACAAGAGGAGCGCTGCGCACGGCGACCAAGACGACGAGACACTTTGGACCTGGATGGACTAGGCCAACCTCAAGATAAACGGACTTCCGGGCACCTTTGACGACGGATCTTGTCGTGTCCGTACCACTGGCGTACAAATTCCGGCCTAGGGCATTCTCCGAGTCGTCGCCCTCTCTCGTACGCGCGATCTCGTTTAGGGAGATCTTCGGTCGCTGCGCCGGTTTAGCGCTGGAGCAACAAATTCGGGCGGTTTGGTCTTGGGGACATCTGTGTATTTACCTGCAGATTAATACGATTATTTTTTTGCTATCCTTCATCTTGATCTGAGTGCATGCTGGGGGTCCTGTAAGGTACTATTTTGTCCTCGAGCTCTCAAATCAATCGCATTCCTCTACTACATTGCCATCCGAGCTGTATCTTGCGAGTAGTTACCAAAGATTCGCATTCTGACACACATTATGTCGCAAAACGAACGATTATATGCACATATATTCTACCCTGCAATAATGGCAGACATTACAGACTTTACGGGGTATACAATCGGTTATAATGCGATTGCAGTTTCCTCCCTGTTTTCCTGATGTGGGTAGCAGGATCAAGAGGCTCGAATTATATAAATAGCCCCTGTCACCCTAAGCAGCGGCGTCACGTCGCGGCCGCCATCCAAGTTCAACTTGACTCCCTCCTTCATCGCGGATTAATATTGATTGGCACCATGAGAGCGCGCAGTCTCATCCGGCAGACGCGAGCCTCATTCTCTACATCTGTGCGCGTCTATTTGTTTAGAATAGGAAATCGACACAGCACTAAATATTTGCGAGCAAGGCAATAACCAGGAATGCTCGGTTCGACGTGCATCCAGAGGTACAGGAGGCGTTAGCCCACCGGAAACCTGTAGTGGCCTTGGAGACTGCAATTGTGACGCATGGGATGCCATTTCCGACCAATCTTGAGACTGCAAGGACCGTCGAGAATATCGTTCGGTCAAACGGTGCAGTACCTGCGACCGTCGGGCTAATTAATGGTCGCGTCAAGATTGGCCTCGAGAGCTCTGAACTGGACCGCCTCGCCGATCCTGGGAACTCCAAGTCGGTCGTAAAAGTATCGCGGCGCGATATTGGAGCAGCCATGGCCATGAAGAAAGACGGCGGTACAACTTGCAGTGGAACCATGGTTTTCGCCGAGCTTGCTGGAATTAAGGTATGTCTACCTTATTGTGAAAACTACCACGACTCATAGATTGCTTTGAAGGTCTTTGCAACAGGAGGGTGAATATCAGATCGCTTGTCTAGAACAGGAGAGTTTCTGAGTATCGGTTCTAGTCTGGGAGGTGTTCACCGTGGAGGAGAGAATTGTGCGTCACCTTCCAATGTCACACTCGAATAATCGCCGACGAATACACGCACAGCAATGGATGTATCCGCCGATCTCCAGGAGCTTGCGCGCAGTCAAGTAGCCCTTGTTTCTGCTGGTGCGAAGTCCATATTAGATATCGGAAGGTAGCGAACCTTGCCACATATCCCGGACCGCATACTGAGTCTTTTCATCCAGGACGCTGGAGTATCTGGAAACATTGGGCGTCCCAGTACTCTCATATGCAAAAACGAAAGATTTCCCGGCATTCTTTGTTCCTCGAAGTGGATTTATGGTACGGTGCTGCAGTTGTTTCATGCGGTCTTGTATTCATCACTCATATAGGCTCCATGGAACACTGATGACCCACGAGTAGTCGCTCAAGTTATGTGTATGTTTGTTTCCATCCATATTGCTGCTTGAAATCACGTTTAAAATTGATGTTTACCCTTCAGTCTCGCAGTGGCAGCTGGGAATAAAAAACGGCGTCTTCATTGGCGTCCCAATTCCCGAGGAGTTCGAAGCTGCAGGTATAGAGATTCAGTTGCAGGTTGAACAGGCTATCCGCGAATCGGAGGAGAATGGTGTGAGCAAATCTGGCAAGGAAGCGACACCGTGGATCCTGAAGCGTGTCGCCGAGCTCACGCAAGGAAAATCACTTCCTAGCAGTGCGTCCATATGTTTGTACCTCCACGACCACTAATCTTTGACCTACGTTTCCCAGATATTGCGTTAATCAAGAACACGGCCTTAGTTGGTACGTCTGCACCCCAGTCTGTATCGTCCATGTCGCGTTAACCAAATTTCTATATCTACAGGTAGCAAAATCGCTGGGGAATACCTGAAGTTGTCCGGTGAATCTCAAGAAGCGGGTGTTGATAATGTAAGATATTAGGAAACTGTATGCATCGCCATCTTGCCAATTGCGATCCAATTATGACCTTTAGACTCGGATCTATTCCACCGGCACTAGGGAACCCTCTGAAACACCCACCGAACCGACAGGAGCACATTCTCCAGAGAAAGAACATGTTCTGTTGGTCAGTTTGAGCTCCAAGCATCCTGGACAGGAATTGACGATATACGACATTAGCCTCCAAAGCTGCTTGTCTTTGGCTCTGCTGCAATCGACATTACTGCCCAGACAAATCCAACCGCTGGAAATCTTGGCACGCATTCAACTTCACCGGGCCGAGTCTCGATATCCCTTGGAGGTGTAGGGCGCAATGTGGCGGAGGCTGCACATCGGCTTTTGAAGTCTCGTTCTTCGGACCTGTCTGCCGCTACTCTGGTCGTCTCACCGATTGGGCACGATCCTTTTGGCCGGTTATTGGTCCACGAAATGAACGGCTTAGGGATGAGAATAGATGGTCTGACACCCGATGGAAGCCAACGCACTGCCGTTTGCAATATGGTCATTGACTCCATTGGGGGCCTTCTCGGCGGGGTCGCGGACATGGACGCTATCCATTCGTTAGATGGCGCGACGGTGATTTTCGTTCAAGTGGCCTAAACATGCAGCGACTGACACGCACTTCCTACCGCAGGCGCGGGAGCAAATCAAGACACACAAGCCTGATATCATCTGTTTTGATGGGAACTTGCATCCCGATGCTTTGAAGGAATTGGTCCATTACGCTAACGAACACCACATCACCAGTCAGTCTTGAACGTTCTGCATGTTTAGCACGATGACTTACAGATGGATACAGCATTTTTGTCGGTGTCCCTTCTGGATCCTTTCAGCTGATACTTACCTTTTCTTTGCATCAGCGAACCAACCAGCGTTATCAAGTCGACAGCCATTCTACCAGCGATTGCCAGTTCTCTCGACAGGAAGGAGGCCAGCGGATCGCCGATTACTTTCGCGTCGCCCAATCTCCTGGAGCTGGCGCAGATGTACCAAGCAGCGCGCGAAGAACCTTACGATCTTCTGGCTCGTCAGTCGTGGTGGGACGTTATCGACAACTTTTCTTTGGGGTCCGAGTACCGCAATGAACTAGAACGACTGGCGAGGCTGCCTGCTTCTGTGTATAACCCCTCTGGTCCGACATTGTCCTTCCTCGTCGAAAAGGGAATCGCTCAGATGGCCATTCATCTTCTTCCCCTGGTTCAGAATCTGGTCATCAAGTGTGGGGACATCGGTGTCATCGTGGCCATGCGGATTACGGGTGCGGATGTCCTGTCATCAGGCTGGCTGCACAAGCCTAGCGATCCAAAGAGCCGCTGCCTTGTCGCTCATGGACGGGAGTTGAAAGAGCTTGTGGTCCTCAAACACTACCCGGCCGCGAAGGTAGACCCCAACACCATTGTTAATGTGACGGGAGCGGGCGACTCGCTCGTGGGCTCGCTTCTTGCAACACTGGTGGAAAACCCGAATGCATTCATGCATCCGGCGTCTCTTGACGCAGCAGTAGACATTGCGCAGCGAGCAGCGGTTTTGACACTGCAGAGCAAATCGGCTGTCTCCCCACGACTGGATGATATGCACACAGGCAACCTTGTCATTTAATACTATATATGTATCGACTGCTTATAATATTCAAGTGGGATTAGTATATCACATTACTGGTACTGGATGGAATCAATATCGATAAGAGGGCCCTCCTTGACCTCCTCGCGAGCCGCGCGACGTCTCTCTTTGGCGATGGCCTTCTCCTGCTTGGATGTTTGTTTAGATTTCTTGTCGTATCGACCCTGTAACCAACCTTATCAGAAAAGGCGACTTGTGCAGTGTGCCGTCGAGCCACTTACTTGTGCGCCATGTCTTAGCCTAGATATGATGTTGGAAGCCTCGCCTTTGGTTAGGCTCGATAACCTCTTATCGAGTGGAGCAGCTTGGCCTCTCGCTATGTCCTCTATAGAGCTGCGCTTGCTCCAGCGCTTTTTCACGAATGCTACCTGGCTAGGCGATGCAGGCGCTTTCCTCCAGTTTGCAGAACGTAGCAGTCTGGCGGTAGCTAAATGTCAGCACACAAAGTAGACTCATCCAATGCGAGAAAACAACGCACCCGAGTGCCATTGGTCCCCGAAGGATTTTCCTTGCAGCATAAGTGTCACAGCCTCTCACAGCATCACTCAGGTCTATGGCCGTGAGCACGGGCCGACTGTGCATGAACGGCACTACTTTAAGATTCTTCGCGGTACCAACAGGCATGGCTGGGGTGTAATAAGCGGCGAAGTGTGCTTGGCGTTCACCGTCTGTTTTTACGGTTGAGAATGGTTCTGCTTCCACGGGAATGAAAATGCACGGACCTTCACTTGCAGGTACAGGTTCTATCCGTATATAACCCCTTCCAAGGCATTCAAGGACATATACGTCGTCGCCGCAGCCAATCCATGCATTGCTGCTTAATTTCGAGATATGAGGAGCTCCAGAAGATCCATCGACGAGAGAAAATGGGTTTTCGTGATCAGTGTAAGTGACTGCCTTAGGGTCTGGGATGTCGTCCCTGCTATCTGGATGTAGCTGGGTCTCGTCTTTATCGCCGTCGATAAGCTCTGCTGCTCGCTTCTCGAGCGATTCAATGGTTTCGTCTACAAACAAGTTAGCGACGAAATGAGGTTGCCGGTCGCATAGCTTACTGTCAACGATTTCGCTCGGGTCAAGGCCGAACAAAGTAGGCGTAGAAATGACACCGGCGACTCGACTGGTACTGTCAACAAAGTCGATGATTTGGCAATCCTCTTTGCCTGTGGCAGGAGAAAGTCGCATGCCACGTCCGATCTGCACCGAGGCATGATAAGCAAACTACATTCCCAAATTTGGCATGTGCTAAATACCATCTGCGCAAAGATGTTGCGTGAACGAGTGGGCCGGGCGACAACAACGCAATCAATATTAGGGATATCAGCACCCTCAGTCAGGATTGCTGGGAGAGACACAGTCAGACCAAGACCCAAAGTGGGGAATGCGATTTACTGACCACAGTTAACGAGGACGGGAAACTGGCCATCTTTGAAAGCGCTGACTAGGGCTCTCCGTTCGGCGGCAGGTGTGCCAGAAAACAAGTAGCGCGCATCGATGCCGAATTCTCGAAATGTATTCGTCAGCGCTCTTACATGCGCGATATTGACGCAGAATACCAGGGTCGACTTGCGCGATGCTTACGGTAGGGAATGTTAGCTAGAGCACACTAACAGATAGATAGACGACAGAGAGACCTACCCGCCCGATCGAGCCAAGCCCGTACTACCAGTTTGTTCACTGTCGATGTATTTATGACATGGGCGAGACTTGTTGCGTTGAAGTCACCCGTGCGGGAGTTAACAGTGACCTCTTTGAGATTGATATTTGCTTTGACGGACGTGAATCGCACATCGCAGAGCCTTCGGAGACACTACTGTCAGCGCATTGCACGTCGGGAAGAGTTGAGTGACTCACCATTGTTCTCGTATCATCTCGATAAAATCTCGATGGTATACTATGCGCTCGAAGACTGAGCCAAGAGCAAGACCATCGTGACGACTGAAGGTTGCTGAGAATCCAATGATGGGTATCCTGTGAGGCAACGCAGGAGGTTGGAAAGCTTCGTCGGGATTCCGTATTGCAGGGTCAAAATTAGATAAAAGGCGGCGATAACTGGGGTAGCCTTGTGAGGAAGGGTTTGACGGAAAAAGCAAAAGAAAGTGTGCATACGACGGAGCGGCAGCATGGTGTGCTTCATCAATTATGATAGCCTTGAGGTTGGCAGGATCAAACTTTGTAATCCGTTGAGTCTGAAGCAGCGTTTGGTAGGTCGCAACCGTTCTAAATATGTGTACTAGAGTTATCAGCAGCAGGGAAGGCGGAGATGGTGTCCACGTACACGTCTGCGAGGCCTGAGGTCCTATGCTTGACACCTTGTTCGATTTCCACATGCCACTCGGGGAAGAGACTCTCGGCTTGGGCAGCAGCTTGCCTTGCGAGCTCGATGCTGTTCACTATGATCAAAGAACGCGTCGCCTTTGGATTATTTTTCGGCGGTGCGATACGCGACAGAAGGGATATGAAGACCGTTGTCTGTAGAACGCGTCGTTGAGTGCCTACTGAACCAAGACAACAGCAAGGCTTACCTTGCCGGAACCAGTTGGCAGAGACACGCCGATACGAGAAGCTCCTGCGTCAAGTGCATCTGCGCAGGCGTCGAGACAGCGCTCCTGGTACGGACGCAACACGACAGGCGACGACGGTGCGGCTGAGCTACTGCAACGAAATTTGGGAGCTAGAATCGCTCGTAGACCACGCCGATATTGTCTGAAAGCTGGCGGGCGCGAAAGCCATCGCATTAGCCCAACATTGACCAGGACAGTGTATGCTGTTTAGTATATAGTGAAAGAGATCGTGCTGCCGTACGTCTACACTGTGGTTCGTGCGTACACATTACTCACACGTCTGAGATAGTTCCATGCCTCACTCAAATATTGATTCCTTTTCAAACTTTCACCGTCGACGATCTCAGCGTAGTCAAACTTTGAGTGCGCCGCAGAAAGTGCCTTCGTTCAAGAGATGGTATTCCGCTGTATGTACCCAAGTCTTTAGGCAGAGCATTA
Source organism: Plicaturopsis crispa FD-325 SS-3 (assembly GCA_000827205.1). Taxonomy (NCBI): domain Eukaryota; kingdom Fungi; phylum Basidiomycota; class Agaricomycetes; order Amylocorticiales; family Amylocorticiaceae; genus Plicatura; species Plicatura crispa. The sequence continues at coordinate 1,761,566 of KN832555.1, forward strand.
CAGCCCCGCGGAGAGCGATATGATGATAAAGGGAATAATAACCAGAAAGTCTAAACGAGGAACAGAGCTCGAGGAAAGCGCGCAAGAAAATGACAGGATATGATATGCCGCTGGTAAATAACATGTTCCCGACATCATTTAACCGGATCCACCGGAGTAGACCTTGCCGAACATGACCTCCTGGAGCTTGTCGTACAGGGAGAGCACACCAGCACCGGCAACACCACGGAGAATGTTGGCAGCAGCACCCTTGAAGAGCGACTTGACACCCTCCTTGGCGACGATCTGGAGAATGATTTGTAAGTACAAGGTTGAGGCATGACGTGTCAGACTGTAACATACCTGCGAACCGGCGTCGAACATGGACTTGTAGTGAACACCGCCCCCAGACGTCATCATCATGCGACGACGGATAGTGTCCAGGGGGTAAGAAGCAAGACCGGCACCGATGGTGACACCCCAACCGAGAGCGAAGGAGGCCAAGAACGAACCCTCGAGGGCACCGACAAGGACGACGGGCTCTGATAAAGAAGGTCAGAAAAACGCGCATAAAACAAAGTGGGCAAGACGCACTAAGGGAGTCGTAGACACCGAAGTAGAGACCACGGTAGACGATGATACCAGCGACGGACGGGACGAATCCACGGTAGAGACCAGCGATACCATCGGATGCGAGGGTCTTCTTGTAGACGTCCACGAGACCGTTGAATTGACGGGCTCCTCCACCCTTCGACGACTTAGCGTCGTTGGCGAGACGAGTACGTGCGTAGTCGAGGGAGTAGACGAAGAGCAACGACGAGGCACCAGCGGCACCACCGGAGGCAACGTTACCACCGAACCACTTCCAGTAACCCTCAGACTTCTTGAAACCGAAAAGCGATTTGAAGTAGTCCTCTACAGCGGTGGTCAGCAGGAGAGAAGTCGCGTCGAAGCAAGTCACGTACTGAAGGCGAAGTTAAGCGCCTGGGTAGGGAAGTAACGGATGACGTTGGCGGTGTTTCCTCTCCAGAGGGAGACGAGACCCTCGTCAGCGTACGTGCGGGTGAACGCGTCAGAGATACCCTTGTAAGGGGTAGCAAGACGGCCCTGCTTGATCTGAAGGAAAAATAAATGTGAGTGCCAGCACATCACGCGAGGACGCCTGATATGCGCACCATCTCATCCTGGTTCTGAATAAGGAGCTTGATCCGCTCAATGGGCGCAGCAGACGTTTTTGCGACGGCCTATGAAGAATAAGTAAGCGTCGTGCCAGCGACATAAAGCTAAAGCACTTACAGCGGAGACACCACCCATGAGGAAATCGACTGTTCGCGACGCCAATGATTAGCTTCGCCGCGCGACGACAAGACTGGATACGCACTGGCAAATTCCTTGGGGGACTTGACCTTCTTGTTTTCGGCCATTTTGACGAGGAGAGAGGGCGGGGGAGGGGGAAGTGAGTGGTGGTTGGGTGGAAGGTGTTGATCAAAAGCAAGAGCCGTGAAAAAAGTCGGTAAAAGTACTGCTCGGGTCGGAAGGACCCGGAAAGTTTGAACACCGCCAATTATCACCGACGCTCGAACGCACGGGCCGACAGCACCCACGCCTCCGCGCGTCAGTATAAATTACGAGTGTTGCGAGTGGGCGGCGGTACGTGGACGAGTAAAATGCATTCATTATGGCAGACAAAAGTACGCGTAAAAAGTCACAAGAAAGCCCCATAATTAACGAGAGAGAAAACGAGATCACTGCCGTCACGACCACCGATTCGCACTCGACGAACCGGCAGCGGGGTATCGAGAGACGTACGGCGAAGCATGAGGATTGAGTGGACCCCCATTGGGGCGCGGAGGTGGAGTATAAGTCGAGCGAGGAATACGGCTCGTACCCTCGTCCGGATATGGGCCGCGATAACGCGTCGCGGTGGGAGAGCGCGACATGTCTTGCGGGTAGCCCGTTGGCGTGTACGGGCGACGATAAGGGTCAGGCGAGCCCGACGCCGAGGGCTCGCTCGCATGGTGTTGGCCATTGACAGCGCGTTGAACGGTAAGAGGGACTACATCTGTCCTTGACTTCTTCCATATTTGCTCTGTCGGCGAACCAAGGGCGTCTGGCGCCTTCCTCTTCCCTGCGCGACCCGTCGTTGGAGGCTCGTCGTCGTCGTCAGAATCGAGCGTCAGGTCGATAACACCACCGCCTCGTTTTGGCGGCGGAGGTCGGAGAGCAGATGACCCGCTTGCAGCCGATGGTGATAGCTCTCTTTTCACCCGTCCCTCATCCTCGTCTTCATCGTCCGAGTCGAGTATGAGAATCTCAACATCAGGCGCCTTCGCCTTGCCGTTCTTATCGGCTGATTTGGATGGGGATGGCTTTGGCGGAACAGGAGGCTTCACAGCGGGCGCCAGCGGTGGGTGCGCGGCTTTCCACGCCGCGGAGGCGTATTTGTTGTCGGGTGTATGCCACTGGCCATCAGCCTCTACGATAATGTCTTCGATGCTTTCGGGGCTTTGCTTCAGAATTTCGTCGAAGTAGCTAGGGTTCAATTGGTCAGGACAGTCAAATATTTCAGATAGTCACATTAACGCACCCGTCAATAATGAGGTCCTCGTAATCAAGAACCCTTTCACAAACGGGACATAACCACGTTGTAGTTTGCTCCATTACGGAGAACCACGACGTGGCGTCAAAACATTGGGGATGTACGCATTTTGACGACCGACACGGGGTATTGATCCGAGTGAAACTCAACTGTTCGGACACGAAAGTGAGTGGTAAGTGGGCGTGCCATCTTGAGAGCGAAGTAGATACGTACAGGGCATTTTAAAGACATCTTCTGGGGCCCCGGAACAATATCGTCATCCTCTTCAAGAGTTGCGATCACTGTACGAGGGATGGTTAGAGTGGATAAGCTAGATTTGACCCAAATATATTTACTCTTTCCCTGGACGTCGCTGCTACTGCGGTACTTCCCCTTCTTCATTTTCTCCACCAACTCGTCTACAGTAGTCACTTCGACGAGCATAACAACCAGATAGAATTTCTAGAGATAATGTCAGTTTCTGTGTAATAACGCTTCGATGGTGCGCACCTTGGGTGTTATAGGCTGTTGGCTGTTCACATACACCATTTCGACTCGATTCGCGGTGACGGGGCTACGCCTAACCGTCGTCCCCAAGTTGGCCGGCGGGGCCGTTCCGGGTTTCTTCTTCAGCCCTTTGAGATTTGCTGAAAGCTGCACTTGATTAACGCGGACTTCGCAGGTAGCTGGGAACTCGATGGGACATGGGCCCGTTTGGGTCCTGAACGCATGCGGACCAGCATTGTAGAAAAGCGAAGATGTGCAGAAAAGGCGGAGTTGGTATTTTTGACTGCGCCGTAGGTTAGCAGAAGAAACAATATGGCAGTGCATGGGCGTTACCTCTTCGATTCTAATTTAGCTATTTGATCATTAGTTAAGGTGAATGACACCGTTTGCTGCTTTCTATCGCTAGCGTTGGTCGATTCTAACGCGGAAGGTAAGTTCTCTGCATCAAGTTGGAAGATGTCATGCTAGCGTGCGCACCTGGGCATTCAATGACAGGTGAAACGGCCTGGTCAACTTGGAAAAAGGGCGATGGCTTGAAGCGTATTGCTGGACACCATACTATTAGGACTTTGGATTCGGCAGCTCTGCAAACAGCACTTACGAGGTTTAGATCCGCCGGAACTAGACGCGGCCGCCGGGGTGGAAGGAATCGCTTTGCGTGGTGGGGCGTATGGATCATAGCGTGCGATGCCACCTGCAGGTATACCAGTCGTGAGACCGTAACCTGTGGGCTTGGCAGAGGGGCTAGAATATGCGTTGTAGGAAGATGCAGCAGAGGCGGTGTTTGCCCCAATCATTCTGCTAGGGCTATACCTGCGGGAGTGGCAAGTCAGCATCGATGTTTCCGAGCTGTACACGGTGTCCTAACGAGCCAGAACGACGCGCAATAAGTTGCCCGAGTGAAAGAGAGGGCACGTACGATCCCGTGTTTCGAACTTGCAATAGAACGGCTTTTGCCCTTCTCCACGCCTCGACGTTATTATGCTGTTTCCAGTGCTCCAATTGCACAGTAATGCGATCTATGAGGTCCTGTTTCTTGCCCGACTTGAAGAAATTAGTCTGGCACTCGTCGTTCATGCCAGTGAGGATGTGTTTCAGTCTATCGACTGTGTTTTGCTTGACGCTGTGCCGCAGAGTCTGAAGAAATCGAAATGAGATTATTCCTTGTCGGTCGTTGTACCGACGTCAGGGGCGTTCCCTTTGACGCACCTCGAAATCTGACCAGATATCGTTGCTCGCCATGAGATTTTAGATCAACTCCCAGCGAGAAAATACCACGGCGGCAACGAAGAGACAAGACAAGAAACGAACAGAGAACGAGAGAGCGAGCGTTTGCCGTGAAGGACACTTGGGCCGCGACAAGAAAAACACCGGAGAACGCACGTGAGTCTGGGCGCGGGTCGGGCGCCTCGGTTTCGCTCCTTGAACTCGAACCGCGATGTCCACAGCAGACGAAGAATACGACAAACTGTCAAAGGAGGAAAGGGAAGTTCGAGACCAGGCGGATCGTGAGCGCGAGGCCAAGGAACAGGCTGGTGCGTGCTGTTTTAGTGCAGTACACTTGCCTTGCTCATCGATCAGCGCAGAGCTACCTTATACATGGCGGCAGGAACTCGGTGACGTCGACCTCGTCGTGCCTGTGCCAAAGGGAACGCGTGGAAAGGACCTAGTTGTAGTTCTTCAAAAGAAGAAGCTTAGCGTCGGCTTGAAAGGCAAGGACAAGATTCTTGACGGCGAGCTATGTAAAGAAATCAAGGTCGAGGATAGTACATGGACGATCGGTCGGTTATATATGTTATTTCATTTGCAGTATACTCATATTGTTCTCAGAGGACCAGGAGGCTGTTCACATTCACCTTGAAAAGTTGAATCAGCAGACGTGGTGGGAGAACGTCCTCACGCACCACCCAAAAATCGATACCCGCAAGATCCAACCGGAAAATAGCAAACTGAGCGATTTGGACGGTGAAACTAGGTTAGTTATTCCATGTGCTAACCGCTCGCCATATCTAATAGGATGGCAGGGGTATGGTCGAAAAGATGATGGTACGTCCGTATAAACTGCTGGTCTGCCCACTAAGTCAACTCTCAACCGTCGTTAGTTCGATAATCAGCAAAAGGTGCGTCGTGTCTGTTTTCACGAAGACGTGAAAAAGACTTACTTGCAATCTCATAGCAAATGGGCAAACCGACTTCCGATGAGATGAAGAAGCTGGAGGCAAGAATTCTCAATTCTTCTCATAAACACTGATTCTCAAGCTTAGGACATCGCGTGTAGACTCTCAAGAAATTCCAAGCACAGCATCCTGAGCTTGATTTTTCGAATGCTAAAATCTCTTGAAGGTGTGTTTCACCGTTCTCTCTCTATGTAGTGTTGCCGCGGTGTGAAGCGACTTTGAAGTGTACATCAAATCACTTCAATATTTTCGCATCCCGACCACATTGATGTGGCTTTGAAGTCGCTTTGAAGTGCCACGCGAGCCCACGCGATGAGGCTGTGACTACCGTAAGTGGAAGACAATGCGAAACTACGGCAAGCGATCTCGGGCAAGCGATCGTTCAACGTCTCGCAATCTCTCGACTTTGCTTCAGACGAACATCCATAGGATTACCGCTGGACTGTGCCAACTGCATCGCTTTCATAGTCTTCTCGTATCTCCGTGCCCTTTTTGGCTCCCCGCTATATAAGAATTTCGAAAATCCAATTTTGCGACGCGCGTCGCGTCGCGTCGCGCACGCAACTTGCAGACGCGTTTTGGCCAATGCACGCGTACTTAAGACGATCCTTGGAACGCCGGGTAGCTTGCCCACTTTGCAATGACGGTATTACGGTGAGCTCTGAACCATATAGCCTCCTCGTAGTCTGACTTAGCATTGGCTCCAGAGTATTTCCAATAAAACACATATCGGATGTTTTCCCCGCCGCACACCCTCGTTACACTCGTCCTTGCAATATCCGAAGCGCGCACAGACTACATAGCAACAAATTCGTTGCAAAAACGAGGCAAATCGGACGACTGGATGTATATAAGTACAGGTGAGAGGTCCGATACCTCCTACAATTTTCCACCGCATTTCGACCATGTCCTACCCAATCTCCTTCTGCGTATACTGTCGACAACCTGCTAATTCTTGCATCTGTAAGGACTTTGCAGCACCTTACCCCCCTATGGCTCCGCCCTCGGCAGCCTACTCTGGCATTCCGATGTACCCTCCATATGCGCCGTACGGCCCACCCTCGAACGCCCAAAATCACATCCCATTCCCCACTCAGGGCTACCAGAATGCCCCCGCCAACAATCCTACGCCTTCCGCGACTTCGACTGGCCGGAAACGCGCATCGGCAAGCACGAGCAGCGGGCCCGCACCAAAGCGAACAAGAACGACTAATGTTCCCACCGGTCCGTCTAAGGAGAATATGCCGCCTTCTCCCGCTGTCCCAGGGGTAGGCCCCTTCACTAACCATGCTGAATCGAGCTCGTCCAGCGGCGCGACGCGCGAAACTCCGGTACCGCCGCGTCCCGCTATCCTGAAGCCGAAGAAGATTAAAGCCGAGGGGAAGGCCGCCGCATCTGATGCATGGTGGTTTACGCGCCCCCTCAAATCGCGCGAGAAGCCCTCGGTCATGCCTAACGAAGGTATCGAGGACTTCTCTCGCACAAAGCGCTCACGGAAAGAGTTTCCGTGGGTCGGCTGTCGTCTCTGCCCGTAAGTCCAATCCGTTTTTTGCGTTTGAATTACTAAACAGTTCTACTTTCTATAGGCACGACAAATGGCACACCTGGGAGAATGGTGATGGCGTAGGAAACACTATTCGGAAGCACCTCAAAGCGCACCATCTCCACGAGTACAGGGCCATCGTCAAGGCCGAGAAGCTCAAGGGCTGGCAGACCATCGACGCCACCGCTGCACCTGACGCGACCGATTCCGAAGACACTGAAGAGTCCCGGCCTCCTTTCACGGTGGAGGGATTCATGAAGCGTCTCGTGAGGTGGATCGTCGTAGATGATCAGGTACGTCACCGCATTTGGCCTGTTCTCTTTTTCCGCACTGACATGTATACTAGTCCGTCGCGGTCATAGACTGCAAGGAGCTCCGCGATCTTCTCCTTTATCTGAACGAGGATCTCGGCGAAGGCGACATCCCCCACCGTACCCAGCTTACTAAGCTGATATTCGAGAGCTACGAGCGTGAGCACAAGGCTATGGTCGAGGATATCAAGGTAAGTATGCCGTTTAACCCCAGTCCATTTCATTAAACTAAATCATGTACACAAGTGCTCCCTCGGACGTGTCTCGTTCACCAGTGACATGTGGTCAGCACCAAACACCATGGCCAGTTACATGGCGATCACGGCACACTACGCGGCCTACGACCCGAATGGCGCGCTCGTGATCAAGAGCCGCCTCGTCGCCTTCCGCCATGTTGAAGGGAGCCACTCCGGAGCTCACATGGCCGATTATTTCATCCAAGTAGTCCGAGAGATTGGAGTGCTCGATAAGGTATTGATTGAATGGCTTGTACAATGATTCCTTCATTTTGTTCACAGTCCTTTCAGATTGGAATGATAACACTCGACAACGCGAGCACCTGTCATACAATGATGGAGGAACTCCAGTGGAAACTTCTCGAGCTGGATATTCCATTTAGTGCAGAGGGAAACCGTGTTCGGTAAGTGCGGCCGCTGCCTCGTAAGGCATATACGATCTTTTACGACGCTAATGACATGCAATTAAAGGTGCTTCCCTCACGTCATCAACCTAGCTGTAAAAGCAGGCATTGATGCCCATACGAAGGTGACGGTGCCGCCACCCATGCCGCCATCATCTGTTCCGCCACCATCTGTTCCGCCATCATCCGTGCCACCACCGTCAACAGGCCCAGCGGCGCCTACGAACGGCGCATCTGCTAGACAGTATGCGCAAGCGCTCGCAAATAATCCCATCGCGTCCTGCCGTTCCCTTGTCGCGCAGTGCCGTGCTAGTGGCCAGCGTCGCGAAGACTTCGCCTCCTGCATCAAGGAGGGAAACGAGAGCGGCGCATTCAAGCTAAGTGTATGGCAGCTTCTTCGCGATGTGGACACCCGGTGGTCGTCTACCTTCTTTATGATGAATCGTGTTCTTGATCTTTATCCCGTAAGTCCGAGTCACTCATCGCACGTCTCTTCGCAACAAACTAACTTCAAGCGTGTAGGCTATCGATGCATACCTCTCAAAGACTAAACAGTCCGCGATCGCCCACTACAAGTTAACAGCCGTTCAACTAGAAGTCCTCGAGGACATTTGCATCTTCCTCGCCATCCCCCACTCGGTTCAAGAGCTCTTATCGGGCCAGAAGACACCGACACTCTCCGCTGTGCTCCCGGCTTATGAAGAACTCCTCGAGATGCTCAAGCTGTTCCGCGTACAGACACCACGGCTGGCCCATATGGCGGATGCGGCCATCGCTAAGATCGAGGAGTACGTCGCCCGATCGCGCAAGACTAAAATTTACGCGTTGGCCATGAGTAAGTCGTAGCTTATGTCTTCTTTCTAACTCAAGCTCATTGTCTGAAACTCAGTCATCAACCCGACGTCTAAACTTAGCTGGATCGAGGAACACTGGTCTAGTGAAGAGGCACAGGAGGCTCGAGAGAGTATGTACAAAGCTGTGCGTTCGTCCTGAGTCGTCTCCTTGTTTTCTTCTAACTGTTTCTTGCAGATGCTAGAGCACCAGCAAGCAAGCTCGTTGGTTGGCCCAGAACCCTCGCGTCGTGAGCCTGTGCTCGACTCGGGTGTGATCGCATCCAACTCCCTCCGACGCGGCCAGGCCAATGTTCAATTCATCAAAGCGCAGCTCAAGAACACCTCGTCATCTTCAAGCTTCGGTTCGAACGCTTCGGCCTCGAGCAGCGGAACGTCGCGTGGTACGCAAGAGACACCGGGGACGAGCACACCTATAGATACGCAGGCAGAGCTTCGCCGCAAAGCTGAGCGTGACAAGCACATCGCCCGGGAGGAGCTTCTCCGTTACACCGAGGATCGTCTTGTGACTGAAAACGAGCTTGCGGACTCGAGCCTAACATTGTGGTGGCAGGTGTGTGAACATACCGCAAGGCGGGACTCTTCGACTCGGAGCATCGGACTAACTTGCTTCTTTGTTCTTAAATAGGCGCAAAAGCATAAATATCCGCTCATGTTCCGTGTTGCTCTCGACATCCTGCCCGTGCAAGCGTCCGCGGTGCCTTGCGAGAGGGTCTTCTCCTCGAGCAAGGATACTTGTACTGCTCGCCGCACCAATCTCTCACCAGCCTTGCTCGAGTGCCTCCAAGTGCTCAAGTACTTTTACAAGCAAGAGCGGCTCGATTTCACCTCCTCGTGGATCTCCACGGAGGACGACATGACGCACACTCAAGATGACGGTGATTCCCCCAGCGCTGAGGATGCGGCCGCGCGGTACCGCGAGTTGATAGCTCAAGGAAAGTTGGACGATCTTGCGCGTTTACTCAATGAGGGGGTCGCATCTCTGTTATAGATTTCTTTTCTTTATATCCCTTTGTATTAGCGTACTCGATACTTGAAAACCGAGAGCGACATGCTCTCGTCGCCCGGTATAATGTTTTCCTGCGATACGCATGGCCACCTCGCGTGGCACTTCAATGTGGCTTTGAAGCCGCTTCAAATCTATTAAGTTCCGCGTTTCCGACGCTTCAATGCGGCTGCACTTCACACCGCGGCAACACTATCTCTATGTCTCAAGACCACCAACTCCTGATTGATTTTCAGAGTGTGCCACTTACTGGGAAAGATGTGTACGAGTATACGCCGCGGATTTATCAAATACTCTGTATCCTGCTTGTATCTAGGCATTGAGAAGCAATGTAAAGAATGTTGGGACGTAGAATTGGCCATCCTCTAGCATCTCGGACTCGAGAGTATATACCTTCCGGTTGCCTTCGCGCAAGTTAAGGAGGCAGAAAACAAATGGGTTATGATTGACGGCATGCGAAGAGATGGGAGGAGTATGCTACTAAATTTTGCGCCGTTTCCCGGTACCCTTCTGGTCAGCGGCCATGCTCTTTCGCTTGACGCTCTCGACGAGGCTCTGAAGACTCCGTTCGCCTCCTACATCTGCAGACCTCCGCACATCTTCATCCACACCCGCGCCACGGCTATCCTTGTGTCGTTTAGAGCGTTCCTCAAGAAGTGCCGCCATGCTCTTCGTCTTTTTGAAACTGAGTCAAAGAACATGCGTAAGTGAGCGTGGACAGGTTTTGAGAAAAATGCGACGCACTGGGGATTGCTTGGATCAATGGCAAAGCTATGATCCTCATGGACGGCCTTGAACCGATCATCCTTAACGTCGATGGAGAAGTCCTCTTGCAGCTCTTGGTCATCGTCAGCTTTATCCTTCTTACCCCGCTTGCCCTTGCGGTTCCGTTTCTTCTCCGCTTTAAGCACGGCTTTCAGATTGAAGTGTTTGGGCTCTGCGTTGGGGTTGTCGGATGTAGCGAGGAGTGCGAGTTCCTCCGGCGTCGAGAGAGTTCGCGGGGCTTCAGGTGACGCGTGGCGGTCGCCTTTGCGTGACTTTTTCGTCTCCTTGCCCTTCCTCGAATGCTCCGCGGTCTCTTCCTCGTCACTAACGTCGTCGCTCGCCTCAGCGAAGAAGTCATCGTCTCCCTTGGCTGGCGTCTCCTTCTCAACACCCTTGCCCTTCAGCTCCTCTTTGCGCTTCTTCCGCTTCTCCTTCAACTTGCGCTCATACTTCTCAAGCGTCGTCTCCTCCTTGTCAACTTTCGACGCGCTCAAACCCGGCGTAAACGTGATTTCCATGTCCACATCCCCGTCGTCACCGTCTCGGTCGCCGCCCCAGCCTTCCGGGAGCTCGTCGTCCCCGCCGCTGAGCAATAACGAGCGCAGTTTATCGCGCGAGGCAGCTTTCTTCTTCTTCGCCTTATCCTGGGACGTGGGGGCGTCGGACTCTGATTCAGAGCCGGACGACGCGAGGTAGGCTCTGAAGTCGGCGTTCTCCATCTCCTCTTTCGTGAGCGTACGGCGTGTGATGTGGTTGCGTTCTGGGTCATCCTCATCCCAGGTCAATTTTACTTTTGAGTGCCGTAGTGCCTGTGCAAAGCGTTAGCAGAGAAGGGTATGAGTGATCATATACGACATACGTCGGTGACAAAGTCGATAGCCTTATAATTTGCCGAGTGTACGTCCTCCGTTACTTCATCCCTAGGTCTACGGTGAGCGAAGAAAAATGTGCGAGGCGACAAAGCTTACCGGCAATCGCTGTCGAATGACATACCGTCGGGGACGAAACTAAGGTCGAAGACGTTGGCAGAGCGTTCCAGCTCGGTGCCTTCCAATTCAGAGTATATGTGGGACGCCGCCTCCACCGTATCGCATGTAACGATGGCATAGTAGTATCTAAAGACGCATAAGCAGATATAAGGGCTCGCAGGAGACATTTCTCACCGTAATCGTTCCAGCTGGTACTTCCTGAGCGCGTCCTCGTCGTATTCTTCGCCATCGCCGACTTCGTAGATATTTTTCTCGTTCACTTCGTCTTCGTCCTCGACCTCCCGAGCGCGTTTGAATATCTCCGGAGGCGGGCCCTCGGTCTCCTCCCGCGCCAGCCTTTCTTTGCCGAACTCGCTCGGATAAACGCGCACGCTGAGGACCTTCCCTCGCGTGACAGCACTCGGCCCACCTTTTACTGACCGCTCTCGGTCAGGGTGCACTTTAGCTGAAGTGGACGCTATGGCAGGTGCCGTGGGGGAAACTAGGGAAGAGAAGATCCTGTACAGGTGGATAGCGCGAACATGGTCCCAATCGAGATTGACGACAGCGATCCTGTTGGTACGGTCGGTCTCTTCAACCGTCTCCTGAGGGACGTCTTTATTGTACGCTGCGGCTTGAGCATCCAGGTCGGCGAATTCAGTTTCGTCCAAGTCGATCTCGGCATCGTCGTCGTCTCGCGGCACAGGGATCGGTCGGGAATGGTCGAGTCCAAAGGTGACCTCTCCGTCGTCCTCACTGTCATCGTCCTTGTTATCCTCTTCCTCGTCCGAGGACTCAAGGGTGACCCCGCCGCGCGCGTAATCCAGAGGAGGCTCGAGTTCCTCCGGATCCTCTTCATTTTCAAGGCGATAGAAACGACGCAAATTGTCTGTCTCTTGCGTCTCGGACACTGGACGACCGTATTTATCGACGCGTGGTCCTGTGCCAATGTACTCGGTCAGATATGTTCGATCTCGGTACAGCGTTTGGACGTACCCGCGTCCTTGCCTTTCTTGCCCTTCTTCTTCTTTCCATCCTCGAATATTTCTTTGAATCGGTCATCGACGACGACTTTCGATTGTTTTTTACGAGGCCTCCGAAAGCGGGGGTCTGTTTTAAGCCTTGCAAACCTAGGATCGGACATGTTTGCTGCAGCAGAAAATGAAAATACCTGCGCGGTCAAAAAGTGCAAGACGAAATCTCGCCCACGTGGCTGTGATATTTCTGTCGGGATCGCCTTAGATACCGTTCATCAAGCGGGCACCGTCACTTTGGGTTCAAGCTCAGCGCTCGCCTTATAAACGGCGAATCTTTCGTTTCTATGCTCCCTTGACTCCCTCAGGCTCCCTCGTCGTACGTCCCGTCCTGCACAGAATATTTCTCTGATTTTACTGACAAGGCGCTCGCAGGTTTCGTTTTCATTCTTTCCACCGCACCAGTTGTTGGTAGTCGCAGCGCGACCTTCCTTTTCGTTCTTTCAGCTTCAATTTCGCATCATTCCTATCGACAAATCCACAACATCCCCGTATATTCCATCCAAAGCCATGTTCGCTCCTCGCACCACCCTTTTCGCCGCAGTGGCCTTGTTCTTTGCCAGCCAGGTGCTCGCTGCACCTATGCCCATGCCCATGATGGTACGTTTATCTGGCCAATGCAATGAGAGTACTGATCTGATGGAAATGCGGTGCTTTAGCGCGAGCTGCAGTCACGCGAACCGCAGCCTATCGACACCATCCCTGCCTACGTGAAACGCGCGGTTGTTGCAGAACAGGTCGCTGCCAAGTCGGGCGAGAACGGTGAAATCGTCCCCTACAAGCGCGACGTCATTCCCGCGCAAGTAGCGACCAAGTCGGGCGCCAACGGCGCGATCGTTCCCTACAAGCGCGACGTTATACCCGCTCAGCTTGCTACCAAGTCGGGTGCTAACGGCGAAATCGTCCCGTACAAGCGCGACGTTATCCCCGCTGAAGTGGCCACCAAGTCGGGTGACAACGGCGAGATCCTTCCTTACAAGCGCGACGTCATCCCTGCCCAACTTGCCACCAAGTCGGGAGCCAACGGCGCGATCGTTCCCTACAAGCGCGACGTGATCCCCGCTCAGTTGGCCACCAAGTCCGGTGCCAACGGCGAGATCGTTCCTTATAAGCGGGACGTGATCCCCGCTCAGTTGGCTACCAAGTCGGGTGCGAACGGTGAAATCGTCCCGTACTAGATGTGAGTGGTCGTGCCATAGTTTCTGTATCCAGTCTAACACAATTGATAGTGTGTCCGTTGATACCCGTAGAGGAGGACGCTACAGGTGTGCGTTGGGCAGGCGAACGATACTTTTTATACTACTGTTGTACTCTGTCGTTGACGGTTTGATCTGCTGGAAGAAGAACACTGGCCTTTATATTGCTTGTGCACTGCGTGCGCTTGATCCAAGTCCGCCGTTCTTTGCCATTCGATTCTTGAACTATTTCTCTCGAGTTCTGACAGCGTGCGATGTCCAACGCCCGGTGACCTGCGGCGGCCTGCCAGTGAGAATTGACGGATGCAAGAAAGATGGATAGATAAGATGAAGGCAAGATTCATTTCATCATCCATTGTGCTTGAAGCTTGAAGTACGCAGCTGAATATTTCAGTTGCATTGAGCATGTCTACTTCCGTCCCCGGACCCCTTCCAGACCTTCGCCGCATTGTAGCAGCGCACGATGCAAACGGCATCGCCGTTATACAGAGTGACGGGGCCGTGCCCGCTGAGGTGAGCTCCCCCATATGACATAGGTAATATGTTACTCAGGACCGACGGGCTGCTCTTCGCAGACCATGGCAGGTAACAGCGGCATCCGCTCCGCTGCGATATGGGTGACCCAAGATGGTTTACCCACCAACGACAATAATAACAGGTGAGAGGATGGCCAAACCGCTATCTTATTATAACCAGGCTGATTTATATCGCGTTGCAGTGTTGACGGTGCTACCCGCAAAGTAGAGGGGTGGGGCATCGTCGAGCAGAATGGAACCAATTTACGGTATACGGACCTCGCGCCTGGCGCCAGCACACCTATGGTCAGCTTGTAACACCATCGAACTGACCGACAAAAAGTTGACCCCGATCCCTACAGCATCGAACAAGCTCTATGGATTACAACATATTAGGTTCGCCCATAACCCTCCCTTACTGGGTTGTTTATAACTGACTTGCTCACACAGTGCACGGCTCCATAACGCTTATCACGGATGACGGTGCGGAGACTACGCTCAGCACTCCAGGTGATACCGTTATTCAGAAGGGCAATATGCACGCATGGCGGAACCCCGGTACGGAATGGGCGCGGTGGGTCGCAGTCATCTTACCTGCTATACCCGTCACCGTGGGCGAGAGGACACTGGAGCCAGTCTGGCTTGCCGAGAAGTCTCAGTGATATCAGACTGCATTGTGCGTCGCATGATAGCTGTTGGTGTTGTACATACATGTAAATTTATGGAGACATATATTCACTGTAGGTTGACGAACAATCCGCCGTCTACAAGCAAGGACGCGCCTGTCACGTACTTTGCTAGGTCGCTCCCGAGGAATACGACTGGGCCCGCGATATCTTCCGGTGCTACAGATATCGAGTAAGCAGGTTTCAATTTATATACGCGACGTGCGGCGCGTAACTCACTGCCCAGTCTGCCAAGCGCCGTGCGCTTGATCATGCCTTCGCGTTTTGCGACGTCGGAAAGGTCTTCCTTATTGATATCTGTCGCAATAGTGCCGGGGAGGATGGCATTCGCGCGAATGGAGTATTTCCCGAGGGCGACTGCACAGCTTTGCATGAGAGAAAGGATGCCAGCTTTCGTGGGGGTGTAATGACTGCGCCAACACGAATCAATTTCACACCGAACGCGTCAGGACAAGAGTACACGGACCATTGCATCTCGCCCCCGACAAGCGCTGAGATGGACGATATGCCAATGATAGATCCGCCTTGCGGTGTTTGGGTCTGCATCTGGTTCGCCACGGCTATGTGCAAGGTAGGTCAGGAAAAAATTGGACAGATTTCCAGGAGAATTCACCTTGAACGATGAAAAACGTTCCGTCCAGATTGGTCTGGCGCGTACGCTCCCAGGTTGAGTGAGGCATAGTCAGGAATTCTGCGAAGGGGCAGATGCCTGCATTGGACACTAGGACATCTGCAGGCAGAATTAGCGGCTAGAAAAAACCAAGGAGTCGAGTTACAATTACCTATCCGTCCAAATGCCGCTACCGCCGCCTCGACGACCTTGCAAGAGTCAACCGTCTGTTTGAAGTGGACGCTGTAAACACACATACCTTCTTCGATGTTTCCGCGTCGCCGATATCGCCTGGCACGGCGATCGCTTTCGTATGCGAGTGCAGTCCTTCTACCTCGACTTTGAGCGCGTTTATCTCCGCCTCTGTCTCCGGATCGCCGTAGTAGTGCAGCAAGAGGCCCGTAGCACCATGCTTTGCACACTCCAAGGCGCAGCCGCGACCGATTCCGCGACTGGAGCCGGTTATGACCACGACTTTTCCGGCGAGTAGCGGGTCTGGCATGATTTTGGAGAACAGGGCATCGAGGACGATAGAGCAGCTATATGTTCTTTCCCGAAAACATACCAGACCGGGACGGGTAGCACGGGCCGTGAATGTGGGGAAGGAGCACGAGGGGCCAGTGTGGGGTCATCTGCAGTCTCGACGACTGCTTCGTTCATGCTCTCATGCACTCGAAACTGTCCCTGGGACCATGTTTCGTGGCATCGAATTGCCCTAGCCAAGTCGAAATCCGGCTATGTGATCCGACCATAGCTCCCTGCTACTGATAAAAGGCTAGTACTTCCAAGCGGTGAGCACACTACCCCCACCCTTCTCGCTATCTCTTCACTTACAATGTCTGCCAAAATGTAGGCGCCAATAACCCTTAGATGGTCGGCGTGCTGACACGCACCGACAGCTACTACGATGCCGATGCCGACTTGGGCCTCCTTTCCGGAAAGACTATCGTCTTCCTAGGGTACGTGGATGAGTGTGATCAACAGAACAATTATCTAAACTCTGCTGCATAGATTCGGCAACCAGGGTGCCGCACAGGCCCAGAATCTCAGAGATTCAGGCATCCCGAATGAAAGCATACTCATAGCCAACCGCGACGATGCGTATGCTGCCGACGCCGCGTCGAAAGGATTCAAGGTTGAGCACGACTTCGGAAAGGCTGCCGCGGTTGCAGATGGTACGATTCAATGCCGTGTACTCGAACAAGCTGCTCATCCATCTTTCGTCGCCAGTGCTTTTCCTGCTAGTCCCCGACCAGGTTCAGCCGCGTATCTTCAACGAGCAGGTCGCTCCTAAATTGAAGGAGACTGCCGCAATCGTCATCGCCAGCGGGTATAACGTCTTCTACAAGCTCCTCAACTTTACGCCCAAGCAAGATGTTGTCATGGTCGCACCTCGGTACGTTCTCATCATATCCTCATTCGCATGCGATAGAATACACCTGACCCGAACATTGTTATCAGAATGATTGGGTCCTCCGTGCGTTCGCTATATGAGAAGGGAAAGGGCTTCCCTTGCTTCGTGTCTGTCGAGCAAGACGGCACCGGTGCTGGTCACGCGCTTACACTCGCGCTCGCACGCGCTATCGGCGCAACCAAAGCCGGTGCGATTGCATCGAGTGCACGTGAAGAGACCGCCATGGATCTCTTCGCGGAACAAGCCCTCTGGCCGAATATCATCATGCTGTTCAGGTCAGATCTCCGCGTCTCTTGCGCAGGTGAACGGAATGACTGACAGAATTTTCACATGCAGGGAGGCCTTTAGCGTGCTGAAAGAAGCCGGTTGCTCTGACGAGGCGCTCTGTTATGAAATGTGTGTATTGCGATCATGTACGAGATAACTTCACTCACTATGATCCACAGGTGGATGTCGAAGGAGCCTGCCGAGATCTTCGAGCGTGCAGCTGAGGAAGGGTTTATCACGCAGGTCAGCATTAAAATTTGGCAGCGTACTGTTTGCGTGCTGATGTGCTCTGGCCTGGAATTTCTGACTCGCAGCTGAAGCACCATTCATCGGTATCGCAGTACGGCCAACTGAACGGTGCACTCAAGCTTGATGGCGTTGCCGCGCGAGCCCATTTCAAAGATATTCTATATAACCAGGTGCGTGAATGGCGGTATCGCTGCGACTGGTGTCTGCATACACATATTCATCTACAATCGCTACAGGTTTTGAACGGTAAATTCTGCAAGGAGTTCTCCGCGATTGAGGCAGACCTAGAGAAGGAAGGCGATGCAAATCCATTGAACGTTCTCTATACCAAATCGGAAGCGAGCGAGCTTGGTCAGGCAGAGAAGAGAGTACGGGCGCGACTGGCAGACTTGCTTTAGCATGTCACCATTACCGTCAGCCCTAATGTAGAACCAATGTAGAATGATTATCTGTAAAGTACAAGACGCAAACGTACCACTCAATTCGACATTACAGCTCGAAACATTCGTTCCTTGCACGAGTGCTTGCGACGGCTACAAGAGGTGACAACCACTGCCACAGCCTACGGCCTCGCTGTGTACTTACTAAACTCGCATGCGCTCGCCGACGGATTCCCTTGCATTGTATCAGAGTGTATGAACGAAAAAGCTGGCTGCGCTAGCTCAGCTTGCAGAGATCAATTCGAAAGCGAGGATGATTGGATACAAACAGTGGTATACGAAGGATATGCAGGGGAAATTAAAGGGTGATGCGAGAAATCTGAGGAAAATAATGATACATTTGAAATCAGCAGTCAACATCTGCATCGCCATCGACAACCTGAATAGAAAGGGACGTACGATGAGCACAAACAACAGCCAGTAACTTACTGCGACAGACTCACAGAGTCATCGCGGCTAAGCACACCACCAACGAGGCCCTCGGCGGTGTTGACAACGCCGGAAACGGCGTCATCGCGGCGGAGGATGCCACCAACGAGGCCTTCAACGCTGCCAACGAGGCCGGAGACAGCATCGGCACGGCCAAGAAGGCCGCCGGCAACGCCCTCGACCTCACTGACGACACCGGAAACAGCGTCATCACGGCCAAGGAGACCACCAGCGAGACCCTCAACGGTGTTGACAACAGGGTCGACGACTTGACCAACCGCGTTAACGGCATCGGTCACGGGGTTCTTCGAATCCTGCGAGGGTGCGACGGGAGATGCAGCGGGGGCAGCGGGAGCGGTGACGTTGTTTTGGCGGGGAAGGACGGAGCCGGCCGCAGCCTTAGCGTCATTTACAACGGGGGCGGCAACCTGGCCAACAGTATTTACGACGCCGCTGACAGCGTCATCGCGCTTCAAAACGCCACCGACCAAGCCCTCGACAGTGTTGACGAGGCCAGAGACGGCGTCGTCACGACCGAGGAGGCCACCCGCGACACCTTCGACGGTGTTGACCACAGGGTCAACGACCTGGCCAACAGTGTTCACGACATTGGTGACAGGGTTTTTCGCATCCTGGGAAGGACTGGGGGAGTTCTGGCGACCGAGCAAACCACCAGCGACACCCTCGACAGTGTTGACAACAGGGTCAACGACCTGGCCAACAGTGTTCACGACATCGGTGACAGGGTTTTTCGCGTCCTGAGAAGGGTCAGAGGATCCTTGGCGACCGAGCAATCCACCGGCGACACCCTCAACGGTGTTCACGACGGGCGATAGGACGCCACCGACGGTGTTCACAAGGCCAGTAACAGGGTTCTGGCCGGCAGCCTGGGACGCGTTCGCAGCAGCAGGGGGTGCCGCGGGGGCATCCTGACGGCGAAGGACAGCACCTGCAACGCCCTCAACGGTGTTGACGACGGGGGAAAGAACGCCGCCCACGGTGTTCACGAGGCCAGTGACGGGGTCGGTGTTCTGGCGGCGAGCCTGTCGCACGATAGAAATTAATAAACAACCGTACAGCGAGAGCGATGCAAAATCGACTTACCAAAGGGACGGCACCAGTCTGTCCCACAAGGAATGCGGAGTAGGAGAGGATGGCGGCAACTTGAGCTTGAGTGAAACGCATTGTGATAATTTGTAGGGGTGGGAAGGGGTGGGAAGGATAAGGTGTTTGGAAAAGATTGACTGGCTTGGGACAAAGAGTGTAGGTGAAGCCGAGACCTGAAAGCGTTGAGTAGACGAGTAGGAGGGAGATGTTGGATCCAGAACGGTAGGATGCTCTGGTTTTATATTCTGAGGACCCTTTCCGTTCGTCGTTAGCGACTTTGGCCCCACAGTCACAGAAGGGCCCCGCACCGGAAATCCTGAACGGCAAACTCCACGAAAAGTGGAGCTACCCATAGCGATGCGGCTTTCGGCAGTGATCCTTGTCTTCTCGGGCGTTATACGTTGCACGAAAAGTTGCGATACACAACGCTTGTACGACGCCACGAAGCGTTGCTACTGTGCCCGACGCCGACGACTTCCGTTCCGGGGCTTCCTTGGTGATTCAACCTAGATATTTATTCTCCATTTACATAAATTATTGGAGTATGGCAGGACACATGATTTGGAAGAATATGAGGCGTGGAGCACAGTGAATGACGAGTGCGAGGGAGGTGGCCACCGGGCGGCGGCGGGTGGGTCGGTGTCGCACAACCCGTGGGCGCGAGTCCCATGTTGGCTTCGTCGTGTAGTCTTGCGCGTATAGTCGAACGCTCGGCGCTCAGTACGATCGTGCGACGCGCGAAACTGAAACATGCATTTGCTTCAGGCCCCGACCACACGGAAAATGGAAGTGTACATACTCTGAAATGGCGTTATCGCAGTGGAGAGCTAGCGCTATTAAGGGTATGAGGAGAGCAATACTACAACACAGTATTTCGCCTTCTCCGCGCCATGATCCACCAACGCCGCACGTTCAGCAGATACGCACATAGAATCAATAATGCAAGCGCTATAACAACCCCGAAAACGTCGTACGGATAACCTGGGTCATGGCCGTTGGTTGGTACGGTTATGTTGAGGGAAAATACGCCTACAAAGACTCGATAAGGATGTCGCTGCAGACATGCTCGATCTACGCACCGATTAACGTTTGGCAACAAAGTACGGCCATAGTAACGATTGTTAACGTCATAAGCGCCTTATCGGTGCCACCTTTCGTCCTCGACACGATAGTGCGAAGATGGGAAAGAAAGGCGGGGTGGGACTGGCTCAACATGCGTTCATAATGGGCCAAAGAATGCTGGAGAGTCAAAATGTGATCTTTGAAAGATGTCATAATTAATTGTCGACCTCACACTGGGATGTTAAGAATGAAAGGAAGACTTGCCTTGGATGTCTCCCATGTAGATTGCGACTTCCGCATCTTCGTTCTTAGCCGCTCCGTTGCCGAGTCCATATTCGCTGGTAGTCAGGAGGCGTTTCTGTATCCGCGTTACAACCTCCGACTTCGTAGCGAGTAGGCGAGTCAATGAAGTGACAAGCCTTCGTGCACGTGCCATGCGACGTAGGGTGACGGGTGTAGCAGTTGATCGAGGCTCGAAATGAATGCGCATGGCGGACGAGATGGAGGTCCAGGTCGAATATCCCACTCGCTTGAGGCGACGGAAGAGCAACGGCGACACTGGCGAAGGAAGAGAAAAATGAGTGATGACATCGCTGACTTTGGTGGCCGCAGGATCGGCTTTTTCGCTGTAAAGACTGTGCTTCTCGTCGTCGGCCCCCTCCTGTCGCTCTCGACCGGACGAGACCGTCGCTGTTGTGCGTAGAGTCGCACTGTCGTGTGTATTTTCAGAGTCGCCGTCCGGATCACCGGAGAAAACGATGTTTTCTACGTTAGCGACCTCTTTCTCAATTTCGTCGAGGTAAGGGACGAAGGAATCGACAACAGAATCGAGAATGCCGTGGGCAATCCAATCTGTCGAAAGAATATACGTTGAGCATGCCTTACATAGTGCTAAATTTGGACTAACCCGAGGACATGTTGACGATTTCTTCGAGCAAGAGTATTCGGTTACGCACTCGATCAGTATGTTCTATACAACATTTATCAGGCGCGCAAACTAGAAAAAACATCGATCCAACGTACCAGAGATGTCCGCAAAATGAAACTAGTGGGGTTAGAGTTACAATACATGGATACGATAGATAGCAATGATGATCAACTCACCGAACATATCCCCTCCCGAAATACCACAAGGTATATGTTCGCTTCCCCAATGACACCGGCATCCACCGAAGGACCAGGTATATCATCATCCTCGGCGAGACGCCCTATCGATTTTCGACCAGCGCTGTCTTCGACAGCACGAAATGCAATGAAGTAGTACCCAAGTCTGGGGAAAAGATCCAATTTTTCACGGGGATCTTGATGCAAAATATCCTCCAAGGTAAGCGGATGAAGATGTAGGAGCTGATGTAGAGCGTATTAGGAAGATCGAATCGAAGAGTTGCGGAGTCATACATACTTTCCCAAGAGCACGCATGTCCTCCCACGTCGGACTCGAAACGTCCAACCACCAAGCCTTGGGGGATTTCGGTTGTTCTTCCACGCGGGTTGGGGATGCTGCGTGGGACATGGGAATGGTTGAGGGCACAGTAGACGGCTGCGACTCCTTTTGCTTGCCCTTCCTCGATTTTCGAGGCAAGGGCAATTCGGTGAAGGAGGCTGCTCGACTAGGTGCTTTGACATTTTCAGGGAGCATATAATCCTGATGCAATGGAGATTCGCTGACAGGCGCTACTTCCTCCGGTAGTTTCTCTTTTTGCGAGCGTCTGCGGCGGTTACGACGACTCGCCGTGGACGTCTTCAGGGCCGCGTCGAGATAATCATGTACCGCGGGCAGAGAGGACGTGCGAAATACGCGCTCGGAATGCATACGAGCCCTGCCTTCGACCGTAGCGGTGTTTCTCGTAGGAGTAGGAGGCGGCATAGTAGGGGCTAACGAGGGAGGGAGATATAGAACAAACTCTCGTGGAACTCGACTAGATTCCTGGCGGGCCTTGATACGGTCGGTGATATCTTGCTCAGACTTTACAGTTCGAAGGTTTCCCGTACTGGAGCGGCGTCTGCGCCTACGGGCCATATGCGACCTGGAGGTCGTAACTATAGACGACCGACTCGAGTCCGGGGAGCTCGATCGCGACGAGGAAGGCGACTTCGCTCGTGCCCATTTTGTAATCGCGAGCTCAACGACGGCTGCGATAGCTCCGAGGCGTCCGTTCGGCAGAGACGAGGCGTCGGATGAAGAAGAGGCAGTAGAGTCCGGGCTGGATGACCTGGAAAGTGGAGGCGGATCCCCTCTATAGATGTCGTTATCCTCCTGCTCCATCTCTGCGTCTATGTCATGGGGCGGGGACCCATTTCCGCGCGCATCTAGCACTTCAGGAGATTCCATCGACGCCGAGTGCGCACAATGAGCGTTGTGTTGCAGATGCCGCCAGGTTTTGTATAGGATTCAAAGGCTGCACGGTAGTCCTGCCCCCACGCAGGCAACACAGCCGTCAGAAGTTCAGCGTCTCATGAGATAGTTGAGTTGGAAGGAAACAAGACAGGCGCGTTCACGGTTTCATGGTAAAGTACCCGGATTCGTCGACTCGGACACACTGGACCGCGGTACAAGTGCCAAGTCCCACGCCACAGTGACGCCGCAATATGCACTTGAAAGTTTTCCGGTGAACAGGATACATAGCATCTTTAGAAAATCTCGAGAAGGAGTGAGCACCTTGAGAATAAATGCTAGCATAATAAGAGGTGTCACGTATACAAGCTCGGCGAGGTGCGCCGACCGATTACCCGACTTTCCTCCGTTTGAATGGCCTCCCCCCTCCACCTTCGACAGTCCCTGGTGCCCCGGCACGTCGTTCGTCTCCTCCCCCTTGGCCTCGAGCGAAAGGTCTCGATTTTTTCTCTTTCTGACCGATCTTCTTCTGCTTCTTTTCTATCGCCTTTTTCACCGCACCTTTACCTCCGCTTGCGGCGAGGGCCTCATATCGCGCACGGACTAGTAAGTCTTTCTTGTCGGCTGCAAAGAGAATCAGCTACCGACAACAATGATGATCATCATGTTCACTCACAATCCTTCATCCACCAGCCCCCTTTGCCCTGTTTCCGCTTCTCGTGCTCCTCTTTTTCGACTCTACTCAACGCTTCACGTTCGACCTTCTCCCGCTTATCCCGATTGACTGTGCTCTCCGCGCGTTTCACCGCCATATCTAAGCGATTGACCTCGTTCTCGCGTTCTGCACGAAGGTCCCGAGGGGAAGACGCCAATAATTTTCGAGCTTGCTTGAGGTTCTCGCGAAGAGCTTTGAGCTCGTTCGAGTGGAGGTCTGCGAGAAATCCATATTGGTTCTGGAATTTTTGAGAGGAGAATTCCCCTGCTAAAGGTAGAAAACGCGGGTCGCGGGGTTGCTATGATGGTTTGTCAAATGGCGTCGTGTGAGGGGTTACCGGTGAATGGTACTTACTATGTTCTTTACCTCCACGACTTGTCTTCTCCTGGTGACAGGTCGCTTCGAGGTGACTTCTATCGGTCTGCGTGTCATGTAGATTTTAGATCAGAGACGACAAGGGAAGAATGAGTACTCACGCATGCTTATTAGACCGTTTAGCAAGATCTGGGCGGGGTTTTATGCTCCATTCCGGCTTGGCCTTTTCTTTGCCTTTCTCCGTCGGTCCTTTTGATTCCTCCGGGGGACCGTCGTCTTCTGAAGCAGGACCATCTTCCTCGGAGTCGCTGAGAACTTTGGCGGAAGTCAGGGCTCGCTGAGCCTTGCGAAGTGTACCGAGGGGTAACGATGATAGGTCTATCGCAGAAAGAAATAAGTAAAGTAAGAGGACTTGACCTTTAATACATATTCACCGTCTTGTAATGATTTCTGTTTCATTGGTATGATCAACTGCAAAGACATCTACAGAAACGCTACGCACCAGTTGAACGTTTGACGGCCCCGCAGCGGGCCCCATGTCATCGTCACTCTCCTCGGACTCATCACTGTCAACCGAACGACCTCCGTCGAGATCTTCATCATCCATCCACTGCGCAACTCTCGGTGCGTCAAGGTCGATATCTTCGTCTATTTCCCCGGCATCTGAAACCAGCTCATCTCCTGATCCAGTAGACTCCGAGCTCTCTTCAGAATCAGATTTCCCTGAGCCCTCGCCATTCGCTGCGCCTGTGTCGTCTTCAGAACTTGCGGAGCTAGACTCCTCTGGTGCCTCGAATTTGACGCGATTAGGCTTGGGCGGGATGCGTGCCGAAGATAGCTTCTGCTGGCCAGATAGTGCGGATTTTTTCGGAGCCTGCCTGGATGCAGGACGCGCGCGGCGGGGCATTTTATTCGGTTTCTGGAAAGAGCAAATACTTGGACATTCGTTTTACATCTACCGTGACAGATGAAACTTTTGAAAAGACTCCGTTTCCTCGGAAGCGGAAATTGAGGTGTGGCAAATACGAGACAACAAACGCTACTCAACGCCCAGTCCAAAAATGGTAATATCCGGGAGGCACGATATTCAAGCGAGATCAAGGTATGAATGACCTCGAAATGTACGCATGCAAGGATGCAGACTCTTGAGGAGCAAAGACGTCAGACATATAAGTGCGGGAGGACTTCCAACAGTGGACTAGCGCTGCTCATTTTGATCAATCAGTACATAACGGCCGTTCTCTAGCTTGACATCAAGCGAGACTCCAGGCGACGTGATGCTCGATCTCCACCGTGGGGTGAGACCAAACCAGGCCCCTAGCTTAGCAAACCACCGGCGTTTCCGTCTGTGCCCACGCCGCGGTGGATCCTCGAGAAGCGCCTCCCATTTGTACCGCGGGCGGGCACGGATCACAGAATCATCGTGATCTGTACCCCCTCCAGTCCCAAGGGTCGAAGGATGGCCCTGGGTGTCCATGTCGATGTCCTCCATGTCCATCTCCCATTCATTGTCGCCCAAATGGAACATGATGCCCTAGATATCGGTCAGTCCTCCGCTCGATATCCACATGGTATGCGCACGTACTTTACTGGATCCGTGAAACACCGTGTCGTTCAGACGCAGATACAGCTTATTCAAGAAACCGACGTGGAAAAAATACCCGGTCTTACGGGTTTTCGACATTAACCCTCGCTGGCACAGAAAAGCTTCCAAAGCGGCGCGCGGAAGTGGCGTATATGCGATCGATGTGGGATAATGTGGATTGAAGTCCACAGCGTGCAGTTTGAGAGCACTAATAGTATCGTAGTTCCGTCGCCATAGGTCATCCTGAAATATATGAAACATCAGGGGCGTCCTCACGGAAAACAGTTTGGGCCTTACCCAAAATAAGTACCACCAAGTCGCAGTCTCCGACGATGATACTGCAGTCAACCGTTCGTATGATGTCTCGAACACGGCCTCACTCCCCAGCATGAGCTGTCGCACTCGCAAGTCCTGCTCAAATTCAATAGAGCTCTCCGCGAGACCAGTTGGATCTCGCGGCTGGTCGTAGACGAACGACAAAAACCTATAGGTCAGAACTCGAGATTTCGCATGGCACTCGTCCCTGCAATGCGTGCGGTAATCATCCAGCATAGTTTCGATGTGGGTGAGATTCGGCGGGATCAAAGCCTGGTTTAGATAGAGGAATCGGGCAAGAGGGGCCGACAGGTCGTAATCATCGTTGAGTCCGATGACTTCGCCCGAGACGCGCACGTCCTTCGCATAGGTGAGTTCGATATCGAATCCACTGCCAAGTTCGAGGCCTTTCCACATTAGTTCGCCACGTCGCTTGATTCGCAGGACGCAGGTAGTGTAGTGAACAGACTCGTGCGCCTTGTAATGCCTGCCTTTGCAGCACCATGGGGTTCGTGAGCCCAAGGGCTATAGGAATTATGTGTTAATACTCAACGAGAAGGCAAAGAGAGAAGGCCTCCTACTTTGACGTGATCGTAGGGCCATAGCACGGTTTTACCGTCCAAAGCTCTGAGAGAAAGCCGTATCTCTCGTCGCCTTTGGATGTCAGGGCTTGTATTTTGCGCTATGTATGTCTCGAGATCAGCCACCTCATTAATGACTGCGAGAGGGCCGTCGTCGTATCGAAGAACCTGATGACATAGTGAGGCCCACACGAACGTGTTCATGAAGATCGCATACATACGAGCGTCGGGGGAAACGGAATCCACCAGGCGTTGCCAAAATATTTCGTACAGCCTGGCACGGAGAGCTCATGAGGATTTCTCCAGTAACAATCCGGTCCAACGAGCCGTTTCTGGATCTCGTCTTCGAGATATTTGAACCAAGCAAAATCGGGTCCCGCGACAAGAGCCACTGCTTTGGAGTATGCTAAGGAACCGACGTCACGAAGGATCTGTCAATTTTGCATTAGCTATAAAACTTCGACAAACGAAATTGGGCATGGGTACCAACCTTGATATTCTCAACGTGTCGCTCCGCGGGGGAGCCAGAGAAGTTCAAAAGGTAGGGCGGGTATTCGGAATCGCGTGCCTGAGCAAAAACCATTCGCTGCTTCTTCGGGATGGCACACTCGGGACTTGTGAGTAGAAGGGTCGTGATCGATTCTTGCCATATACGCCGCCTTACATGGCGAGATGTTGGGGAGATATCCACACTAGAACCAGAGGCCTGGTCAAAACCCGCCGCGCGCAATAGATATGATAATGTACCGTGGAGAGAAAATATCGATACCTGAAATGTATATTAGCAGCGAAACAAGCGGGAGACCAGCAGTAAACATACTGAAGTCGATACGATGAGTGATTCCTGGATGTCCACGTATTTCAATGAGTAATTTGACGATCATCTATGTGAGGGAGCTTTACGCACTTTTAACTAGACGGTGCATGATGCTTAGATCAATAAGAGTAAAATCTATTGCATCAAATTTCAGCACTCTGATCAACGGAGCGGACGGGGTACTTGCAGTAGCTGAGCCCATAAGTTATGATATAGATGCTGCAGAAGACACTGATATCAGTATCGCCAAAGAGAGCAAAAATGACGAGGGCACTGACATATATAAAACAGGTCCGTTGAGAATGTCCTTCCCCGGCAGATCAAGCACAACGAAGAGCGCGACAGCAGAAGTAGTGACGTAGTTCAATCTTGACGTCCATTCGCTGGCGTTATTGACAGGGTCGAGGAACGGAGCCAGGAAGCATTGGATGGCGAAAAAGACAAGCGAGGCAGCGAGAAGGATAGCCTCCCGTACGATAGGAATGGGCGACCGCGGAAGAGTACGGAATATGCAGTTGTCGGGGTTTATGAAGGTCACGATCAGTAAAGCAGTGAGCTTTGCAAATAGGTAAGTAGATTCGAAGGTACCCCAATTGCGGCGGAAACCTGTACGCTTCGATGATGAGACCGTCGAAACATATCATCGGATCACTTGACAGAAACCTACCATTATACATGAAAGAAAGAGGGTTAAGGTCGCGTCCGAGCAAACGTTGATATTCACGGTCCATGTCGCTTTCGCTTCGTAGGCGACCTAGTTCTGTATACGGATCCACTTTCGGCACTGCCTGCCTGATCACATTGCGAAGACGGAGGGGGAACCAAACGGTGAGCTTCGGGAGAGTATAGTTAGTATATATCATGGATTTTATGGACACAGATATTACACATACCACCATGAAAATTAGGCCAGACATGATAACAACGACAGGGGCATAGTTGATAGCATCTTTCTTCATCGTAGTAGTCCAGCAGAAATCTAGAGTGTCACGGTATTCGCTCGATGGGCCTAGCGGCACCACAACGGGGGGATACGAAGTTGCGTTCGTGTATGGATTGGGAACAGCCCAAAGATCGTCGGACCAGACCAAAACATGTACAGCCATCGTGCTGAGCGGCAGGTACAGCACCGTTAAGACAAATGTGGCCACCACGAGGCCCCAATGGGAGTGGTGTTCGGGTGCTTGCTGTAAACCTTCTGCCCTACCAAACTGGAGGCAACGCGAGGTCGCACGATAGAAATAGAAAAGCAACAGTGCGGAAATACCCATCAGGACGGAGAGTAGGACAAGGGATTGGGTAAGGGTTGATGCGACATTAAGCGCTAGGATGCTAGGACTATAAGAAGAAAATCTGAGCTCTTCGTCCAGTTACTGCATTGCTGTTTACTTACATAGTGCCGAGGAACAGTTTTCGCCATTTATCTGCTTCACTTGTGCCACTGATGGGCACTGCAGACATAAGCCGGATTGTCGCTCAGCAATAAGTGCATGTATATCATGTAGATGTGCTCACCGATCGTACTCAGTATAAGCGCAAAGATTTGTGCCGTGTTAAACAAGCCCTGCACAGAATAATACGCCGCAAGAGCACTCGAACCCTGCAAGAGTGATCATCAGGAGATACTCAAACGCGTACAGATGTTACACACAGTGAATCCGAGCAGTATATTTGAGAGTGAGCCAAAGATGGAGTTGCGGTTTCTCCAAGCAGGGGCAGGAATATAATTGGTCTCGAGGTCCTCTATCGATTTCCCGGAGGCTGCAAGGCGTTCCATAGGAGGGAACATGGAAGCGCTCCCTTCGCCGCGCGCAGGCGCCTTACAAAAGTCAGGAGTAGGAAGTGTTCCGATATATTCGTCGAGTTTAGGTAGATATAATGGAGCCGCATGACGCGAGAAAACTATCGTTGCCGGGATTGGGGTATGAGGCGCCGGGTGGGCTAGGGGTATCAAGGGAGTCTTGGTATGAAGAAGATGCTGGTGACTAGAGGACGTGAGCGTATCGTGGCCATTCGGGGGATATGTGTGGGCAGATGAGGAAGCGTGATCGTCCGTGCTGATAGACGGCGCTGTGTCAATGGCGGTATCGCGTGCCAGTGGTCGCAATAATTCATCCGTCACGTCTGTTGTTTCTTCAATATGCTCGTAGTCGTAGACCTTTGAGTCGTGAGCACCCGAAGGCGTGGTAGCATCAATACGGGTACGCGACGGATGCTCTAGAAAGCGGGCGCGTACTGGCGCAGGCTCCGGTGGTTCCAGATAGTCATCCTCATCGTCCGCGGATGAAGGTATACGCCGGCGAGTGCTGTTGGTGGTATTGCTGACGCTCGTGCTAGCAAGCAAATATGTGTCGGTGCCGGGGTGGTTTCCCGGATATTCGCTTGAATCTGATCGCGGGGACTTCGAGGAGGACTCGTAGAGGCCTACAAGGTCCTTGACGCCCATAACTGCAGGGCATCAGCAAGAAATGTAAAGACAAAGAGCTAGAACGGTACAGCAGCCAAGCAGTCTGAGTATGTGAAAGAGAATGGCAAGCCCGCGTCGCCGTTGCGGCGTCACCGTCGGTGTCAGTATACACTATACTAGCCCGGCGCGTCCTGGGCGCGTCTCGCTGTCTCCACTAACACACGGTCGAGTACTCTGTACCTTCGAACATGAAAGAGTGCGCGACCGCGTCTTCAAATGAAATGACGAGGTGCCAACGTTCCTAGATAGCTATCTATAGCGTACAACGCTACTCTACGCATACAGGTCGATAGCCATGCTTTCAAGTTGCCGCTCGGATCCTCTCGAAACTGGAAAGTCCTTGCAGTCAACCTCACGGAACTTACTGGAGCCTGAGGATCTAAATCGAGGGTCTGGAGTAGTAGGGGTAGCATGCTTTCTACTCGGAAAGCCCACCCCTCGCGACATTGGTGCATCATTACTCGTTGCCTGACAGTCCGACTTTTTTCTCAACGAGTCAATTCATTCCGAGTCTAGGTGAGTGACTTAGGATCAACTCACACCATCTCATATCTAAAAGCGCCCTTTAGGACATCTAGAGGCAAGTTTTCACCGCGCGGAGCAGTATGTAACGTTGCGGATTCGCCACGAAGTTTACTGCGTCCACTATGTGCCGATTCTACGTACTTGGCCGTCCCGTGTCGAGGCCATGCAGTGCAAATACTGAGGGCTTGTATCAGCGGCTGCTCACGATCGTGTTGGAATGCATCCAATGTCGTTCTGATGCGCAGACGCTCTAGGACCCTGGCTTGTACACTTACTCCCGATCTGTTAGGAATCCTGCATGCAGCTTGATCATCTCTGTTAATGTCCTGAATTAGCTCGAGGCGCTGCAATGCCTCTTCACCTCGCTCCCTTGGCACCCAATTGACAGGGAACCTTATATAGAGCCGTTGTTCGTGCCATCCCTAATTCTCACGCACTAGGGCTAACATTGCAGCATGACAGCCTCTCTTGAGGACGTTGCAGATCGCACTTTCGACTTCGTGATCGCTGGTGCGTATAGCACATCATATCGTTCTACCACTTGCACTGAACGGCCGCGCTTTCTCTAATAGGTGGAGGAGTAAGCGCTTTGATCCTCTTTTCACCTCAGGATCGCGTTGACAAGAGTTAGACCGCGGGGCTTTGTCTCGCTGCAAGGCTGTCTGAGGATCCCACCGTTAGCGTTCTCGTGCTAGAAGCTGGTGACTGCAATCTTCAAGATCCCAACCTGTGTAAGCGATAACTCGCAGTGCCATATGCTCGTAGAGGATAATTTTTCTGGCAGCTCGCTTGGGCGAATATGGCAAAAACTTCGGCAACGATGCTTACGACTGGAATTTCAAGACCGTACGCAGCACTTTGATCATCGCATTGTTCAATCTCTCCTGACTAGTGTCTTATGTGACCATAGACAGCTCAAAAGCACGCAAATGGCATGGAGTATGTGTGGAATCGGTAAGCTTTCTTCAACAGCGCGAGGCGAGCCGTGTATTAACGTTCTTATTACTCTAGTGGTAAAGGCTTGGGTGGTACTTCTGGCCTCAACTTCATGATTTGGACCAAACCGCCTGCAGAAGATATAAACGGTCAGCAGTTTCACCTTTCACCGTTCAAAATTCTGATTTTTGCGCCAAGTCAGACTGGGAGAGACTGGGTAACCCAGGATGGAATTGGGACAAATATCTGCAGTATTCGCACAAGGCTGAGAAGTACATATTTCCCATCAGAACGGTATTCTCTAGGTCCTAAACACCCGTTCAAGTTTCATTCATCCGACGGAGGAAGCACAAGAAAAATACGGCTATAATTGCGACGGATGGACTACTGCATCAGATGGCCCACTCACCGTAGCCTACCCAAGCACCTTACTCGACATCGAGGTCAAGGTACACGAGGTTCGTAGTATCTCGATTGCCCGACCGCGCGCACTCCATGATAGTCTGTTTAGACGATGGTCAATATGGGGATCCCTATTGCTCCTGATCCACTTGGAGGGAATGTATGTAGGCACGATCCTCACTTTTCCACGAGATTGCATACTGACTCTATTTGCTAGCCTCTAGGGACTCATTATTCCCCGAGCACCATCGATCCAAAAACGCATACGCGCATGTATGCTGCGAACGTGCGTTTAGTATCTGTGTGCTAAAAGAATCACATCAATTTGAATCTTATCAGGCGTACTACACTCCGAATGCCTCGCGCCCGAATCTTACCGTGCTCGTTTCTGCCTACGCGAACCGGATTCTTACGAACGTAGATACGGTGGCTGGACTTACCGCGACCGGCGTGGAATTTTCTTACCACGGGGGCACGTACGTCGCTCATGCGAGGAAGGAGGTAGTCCTTTGTGCAGGGTTTGTTCTGTTGACCATGCTTTCCCGACGTAGTGACACACTCACGTTCACAATTCGATAGAGCACTAAAGTCTCCCCAAATTTTGGAGCTGAGTGGGATAGGTAGACGCGATGTCTTAGAACCTTTAGGGATCCCCGTGAAGTTGGAGTCAAACCATGTCGGCGAAAACTTGCAAGAACACGTCTTCATCGGGACGTCTTTTGGTCTGTCGTTGCGCATTAACACTATTACCCTATTACCGCGATGCTGACCGTGATGCAGAGATCCCGCAAAATGTGCCGGGCGACACGTTCGATATTCTTTTCGACCCGGTGGTTGCGGAGAAACACTTGCAGCTCCAGTACGCGGGGAAATTTCATTGTTCTGTATCACAACCCTGACATCTCGACTATTGCAGCGCGTCGGGGACAGGGTTGCATACTATGGGCATCACCTTGGTGTCGTTCTGTCCTTTGGAGGCTTACTCTCCTCGAGCTGGAGAAATTTTCGAGAATTTGAAGGAGAGCCGGCAAGATGCCTCCTCATATCCGCCAGGACTGTCAGAACAGTACCAGATCTTGATTGAGCGTCTTGAGAAACGAGCAGCGGCGGCTGAG
Source organism: Plicaturopsis crispa FD-325 SS-3 (assembly GCA_000827205.1). Classification (NCBI taxonomy): domain Eukaryota; kingdom Fungi; phylum Basidiomycota; class Agaricomycetes; order Amylocorticiales; family Amylocorticiaceae; genus Plicatura; species Plicatura crispa. The sequence goes on from KN832555.1 coordinate 1,794,008, forward strand.
ATCATCTCTTTCCCGGGATTACTCACTTTCCGAAGTGAGTCAGTGGACAGTTTTATTGTGCACGTTTTGACAACGAATATATACAGATCCTCCAGAGCCTGGCCAACGCTACATATCTTTCATTGCCGCTCTGAATCATCCGTTCTCAAGGGGCAATGTGGTAAGCGCACGACGATCAAGTAATATGCTTGCTATGATCTGACAACATTGTAGCATGTAACGTCTGCGGACCCCCAAGTGGACCCTGCCTTCGATCCCCATTACTTCGAAGAGGATACCGGTAGATAATCACATTTTGCATTTACCCCGAGAAATGATGATAAAATGGCTCTCGAACAGATCTTGACACCTTGGTTGAAACGCTGAAGTTCGCTAGGAACTTGCCTGCACATTCGCCGCTAAAGGAAATGCTCGGTGCGTGCAAATCTCATTGTCGAGCTGGTGACAGTAAACTGACGACGCTTCTAAATAGGCTTTCCAGCCAAGGAGCTTAATCCAGGTCCTGATATTGTCACAGACGAGCAACTCAGAGGTGAGTCTTGTCTCCCAAATCAGACGAATGGCATGTGCTTACAGATCGGGTCGTTGGTAAAAAGAGTATGTTAAGGATTTCGGCCGGACAACTTACCGTGCGTAGCATGCATAGTCAAGACGAACATCAAGACTAATGCAAGCTGCTGATAGATACGATCGGCACGTTGTCCATGCTGCCGCGCGACAAGGGTGGGGTTGTAGATCCTGCACTCAAAGTCAGCTCTCCGCTAATCGTAGAGTATGTTTTCAATCTGAACCAATTTTTCTTTAGGTCTACGGAACATCCAACATTCGGGTCGTTGACCTTAGCATTGTAAGCAGCCCTTATTCAGATTGCTGCGACGGTCGATGACTAAATACCAACTTGGCCATAGGTGCCCATACATTTTGCATCGCACAGTCAAGGTGAGCAATCTTGACCCCTAGGGCACTGATCAATCCGAATAAATGACTTGTGTTTAGCTACCGCGTACTCAATCGCCGAACAAGCTGCCGATATCATTAAGGGAATCATACCTAAGGGGAGAGCCTGAACCTGTAAATCACGGTTGAACGCACGGTCAAATTCACAACGCGGTCCAACTTTCCTGTACGTGTTAAGTACTAAGTACGCAGCATATACCAAATTCGAACGTCAAGCTTTCCATTTCCCAAATTCCACAGGTTGCTGATTGTTAAGATGACTGCTTTCGGGACAGATATAGACTTCGCCATTCAGACGCTAAAGAGAAGACCTTGGTACGGTATTGCTCTTCAAAATCTTGAATATAACATCTGCTACAGCTTCAGGCTTCATTTGGACAGCCTGCGACAGAGTATTGTTAGTATGTAAATTCGATCTCACGCGACCACATGTTGGACTGCGTACCAGATGGCCCGCACCCTCAATGTACGAGACAGAAGCCGGTGTCCTGCCAGCACTTCTGTCCGACAGTATTGCTTGCAGTGCTGGGTTTCTAAGTCAAAGCCGTCAGATGCGGCGCTACTGCCCATGGTGGCCGTGCGCGTGCAATCTTACCCAACGTCATGAATGGTTCCCCAGACAAGATGAATGGGGATCTCTCTTGATAGTTTCGTATAGGCCTCCATAGCGTCTACGACAAGGTGATCACTGCGATACGAAGCCTAATACCAATGAGCCGTAGATATAAAAATGGTGTGTGGTGCAATTGATGTACTTACGGCTTCTTGTACCTTCGTCAATGAAGTCGTTACGCCATTGAATGCAAATGGTGCCGCATATTTTGCGGCAGGGTGACGTCTAAGGCCATACCTCTACAAACGAGAATTCAGCCGTTGAATAGAAGATGTTATTGGATAAAGTAAGCACACCACATATAGATCTAGGATACGAGGATCCCATGAGCTGTAGACTGGGGATTCAGCCAAGTCTTTCCGGGCTGCCTTACGGCTGCTCCAGGTGTCGCGACGGAGCCATGTCCAGGCCGTGAGCATTCGCGAGGAGATGTTAGTATCGGGCAATCCCTTGACGGATATTCCTGCCTCTATTGCTATTATCTGCTCGAACTGAACGCGAGGCTCCAAGTCTCGCATCAGAAATCTGGCAAAAGGGTGTTAGCTATGGCATGACATTTAATAGTATTGCATACGAACAGTGCGGCTGCGCCAATGGAGTGGCCTATCCCGACTATTTTGCGAGTAGAGAAATCGATGCGCGCACCCTGGGATGCGTCGGCGGTTAAAAATGCGTGGGCTGCACGCGCATGCTGCTTGGTGGGCCCTAAAACATTTGGTGAGACATGGAACCGAGCTGCGTTTGAAGACAGAGATCATACACTGGTCGCCGAAATGCTCTCGTATAGCCGATTCGTTTACCTCCGCAGATTCGCCGTGATTTGGGCTTTCGATAGATATCACTTCTCGAATCTTGACGGCGTTGTTATCGAACATATCGAAGAGCCTCTGGATTGAGACATCCCAAGACTCCTTGTGCATGCCCGTAGCGTGTAAGAAGACTAATGTATAGCCGTCATTAGATTGCGATTCGGAGGTGTATTTTGTGGCGAGGACTTGAAGTGGATATCCTGGACGAGGATCTATCGAGCAGCTAGTAGCCGATAATTTGACCATTGGTGATCAAGAGTAGTCGGTGTCTGGTAGGGCTGTATTGAGGGGCGCTCAAGGGGGACGTGTCAAATGCTGTCGACTAGCCGAGCCCAGAGTCCCTGCCAATGGTATATGTATCAAGAAAGCGCCGCAACCCTCCTGAATCTGGTCACAATTTGACGCTGAGAACAACGTCAGAGAATATCATACGCGTGCGAATCGATCCTGCTTACGAAGTGCCCGTATTCACAGTTCTGAGTCCCAGATATGGCGGCTTCGGGTGCCACGGCCAGTCTGCAGGACGAATGAATCCAGTATCTGGAAACTTACATACGAACTTGCGAAGAAGAAGTCCGAGAAGGCCGCGGACACGGCAGGCTGTACGGAGAACTGAACGAGCCCCGTGTAAATGACGATAACAGTACATTCTGATACCTGCCAGCGCAAGTGTAAGTACACCGACAATTCATATGATACTGCCTCAGTTGAATGGCACTTACCGAGCTTCTATAGCATGTTCTCTCACAGATGGATCGCCACGAGGCAGAGCAAGCGGCGTAACGTATTTCCTCTGCATGCTTGGGGCAAGCACTGCCAGCACCTCACGGCAACGGTAGACGACATGCAATCATATCACTTTTTTCCGGGGCATACTTCACTTTTGTGGAATAAAGGGCGATGCCAGAATACGATAACATGAAGGTCGCATGCACACAGGAGAGCCATCAAGCAAGCGCTTGTTCTACTAGCATGCGTCGCTTTGACGAACGTGAAGTGATCGAGCACTTGAAGGGTTTGACATGACTAAGGGGACGAACATGAGGTCGGCGTAATTTTAGACGTAGACTTGCTCACGCACCTGACAATTGCAGTGGTGAACTCAATCGGCGGATCAATGGGCTGTCCATCGGCGCCCAATGCCTTTGATAGATTCAATGTGGCGAGAATAGTGGCGAGTTGGATGAACAACGACGAAAGAGCGAGATGTTCTCCGGGACATACGCGACGCCCGAACCCAAAGACTAAATAAAACGGGTCTCTTTGCTTTGGGGCGCTCGCGCCCGTAAATCGATCAGGATCGAAAACCGATGGATCTGGGTAGGTGTCCTCGTCGTGCAACATGCCCCATATGTTGGCGATGACAGTGGTCTTGGCGGGAATATGGTAGCCGCGGTAGTGGTCATCGGCGTTGGTGCAGTGAAAGAGTCCCAACGGGGGTGGGCATGACCAGCGAAGGACCTCCTTCAGAACGCATTCTACATACGGCATCGAAGAGCGGTCCCGCAGGTCAGGCAAACGATCATCCGCTCCAATGACAGAGTCTACTTCCTGCTGTGCACGCTTCTGGATATTTGGATGCAACACCATGAGCAAGACGAACGCCTTCACGGCTGCAACTGTCTGTAAAGACCAACGTGAACAGCGGTACACTACCAGAAAAAATAGACGTACGGTATCTGTACCCGCAGCATAGATAGCCCCGGCGGTCCAGAGGATGATGTCTTCGCGGTCAGGATCCGGTGGCGCGCCGTCATCTGAGCTGAGTAATTGAGAAGTGAAAGATGGCACCGCCGTTCCGGCAGCCTGAATGAGCAACGTCGTCAGCAAACTTCTCTGCCTGCAATGCCCAACTGGAGTATATGCTCGACTCACAAGCTCGTGTTTGACATATTCGTGTGGCTCAAGGGACTGTGTATACAGTTGATGTGCCCATGTTTTAGCCTGTCGTTTGAATCCAGCCCCGGGAAACCAAGCAGGCAGAAAACGGACTAAAAATTGTGCGCATCTCAGTTATTAGAAATAACTCATGATTCAAAGGACCCACGGATTGGTAGAGAGTCGACGATCCATTTCCCGGGCGCCCCCGCAAGCGATCCAACTTTCATGGACTCTTCCGCAAGAATTACGAAATGATCGTGGTTTCTTTCGATAGTGTATCCATAAGCAATTTTCATGGTCACAGCGGCCGAGTATCTGTACAACGGTAGGCATACATTCAGTCCAGAGGACTCGAGGGGACGCACCTCCTTATATGCTCGCTGAAATCTTCCGGGCTTCGGACCAGGTTTTCGACGAGGACGCGCGCCTCATGTTCCAGCGTCTTGGAATATTGCTGTACGGCGGAAGCATTGAACGCCTGTTGCATGAGCGTGCGGTAAGACTTGAGCCTTTCGTTGCAAGGACTAATGTATGTATCAATGTGTGCTGGCCTGCGATAGCTGCAGATGAGGCACTTGCCAGTAGAACATTGACTTCGCGCGATCCATCAATAGGCCTGCCATGGTTGGGAACGGTCTGTCCGAATAAATGGCAGACCGTCGGTTCAGGAGGTCTTCAGCGGCTTGGATAGTATTGAGCACAACTGTGCGCCTCCCAAGTATGTGAAAGGAAATGATTCCGGTGCCACCTGCCACAAAACATTAGTACTGAGGTGCCGTTAGCATAGTAATGTTACTCGGACGACTATATTTTCGACCCCATTCTGCGTATGTTTTCCAAAACTCAGTCTTTGGATGTTCTCGGGCAACACCTAGAACGGGAAGACCCTGGGGCCCAGGAGGCAAGGGGTCGCCACGCCGAAAGTACGCCACAAAGAAGAACCCAGCAATAAAAAGCGCCACAAAAGTTGCTGTGGCCATGGCGTCGGCAGCTGGTACTAGTCGTAGACTTGCAAGGCTTATATCGAGCTTGGATGCGCGATAATCGTCACGGCGGGACGGGCAGCCAGAGACCTAAGTACCAGAGTGCTTTACTAGCCTTTCGGATAGCGCTTCTTCTCCATTTAACGCGCATTCGACCAGGCTTCGATAGGCGAGCGCTCATGATTTGGTCCCGTCGATCCTGATGCTGAGAAACGGATACGATAAGTGTAACCGACAACCGCCCAGCAGCCGTGCGTGTGAGTAACCATGAAAGTAAGTAGCAAGTCCCAACGGGTACTGAGAAGATACTGACTTTGAGTTCGCTTTACATAACTTATGTAATCACTTGCGGGGTAAGTAGGTAGCCTGGTAACTTCAATAAGTAGGTTCAATACTAGTAGATATACAGCAGAATACATATGACGGTAAGTACATGACCCTATGTTGTCTGCGCAAAAGTACTCAGCTATCACAGTTCTGGATCGCATTTGAGTCTACTTACCGTGTGCTTGCATAAATACCTCACTTGTTAGCGCCAGAGGGTACGACCTCTCTCAGGAACGCGCCGATGTGGCTTTCCTGCATGGCAGATGCAAGATGCGTTTTCTCGTAAACCGGGTCGCCGCCCTCCGTCGCCATTGCCTGGCTGTGAGTTGCTTTCCTGATGGCCTCGATCCCTAACTGAGAACCTTTCTTCACAACCTTGTCAAGGAACGAAGGTTTGTCCTTCGTGCTGGACGTCTCGATATGCTCAGCCGCGACGTCCTTGGGTGGGTTCTTGCCTGGGACGTAAGGCCAGTGCGTCCGCAGATGTTCTTCGAGTGGCTGGAGCGCGCAGACGAGCTCTGGGTACTGGGTGATAGCATCCTGCAAGGCTGGAAGAACACGAGACTGCCTGAGAACGGACGGGTGGATGACTTCGTGGGTGACAGGATCCGGTGCAGTTGGGATTTGACGCTGTATAGCGTCGGAGATCGTATAAATGCCCGTCCTTGGACTGCCGGTGATAATGAGTGCGCGCAATGGAGTGATGTGATTGCTACTGACTCGTGAGGTTGTTGCTCTCCCCAAGGCGCTACAGGGTCGGATAGCGACGCCAAGTAGGTGTAGTCAAGGGACAAGAGGTCACTGATGTTCGCCTATATGCATAGTAATGAAAATTCGTATGTTGGTTCTAGAGCAATAAGAAAGCACCGACCGCCATCCATGTCAGCGTAAGATCAGCCAAGTCGTGGTCATGCCATCCGCCTCCAATCTACACAAAAAATGATACATGAGCTCATCATAGGGTCTTCAGAGACAGTGGACATACATACGTCGGCGTGGGACCCTGAGTGCATTATTAGACCAAGTAAGCGCGGTCAGTCGTTAACATAGAAGCGAATCCACATGCCTGTAAACCAGCACTGTACATAGGCGTTAACACAAGGTACAGAAATACACGGTCCATTTCTACGCGCACCTGCTTAAGGATCTGTCCTTTCCGCCTCCCACCTTCCGACTGCTGGAATTTGGTGCAATTCTAGCCAGAGAGTGAATCAGAAATCTCTGTCCGCGGGCGATGCGACTCTACTTACGAAGTCCTTCCTAGTCTCGTTCAACGCGAGAGCCTGGAACGCATTCTGGATATGCTCTCCGAGGAGCTTATCCGGGAACCCAAAAATCGTCGTGACCTTATCCGAATGCAATTTAAGTTCGTCTGGCAGGCCCAGAGAGCCGACCGTGTCGAAGACGCCCACGCATCTGAGGGGACAGTGAGTGGTCAGAATGTGACGAATACGTAGGGCGTGGATGGGCCAAGTTACTTTACGGAGAATGTGTCTTTGTCCGAGTCCGCCCTCTTCTTGCCGGGGGAGTCGTGCGACGTCCAAGGCGCCAGCTGTTTATCAAGCTCCGCGATTTCTACGTCGGCGTTAGTATTTATATGGCACCGGATGATGCATTTGTGTTCACCACTTTGATCCTTGGACTTGCCACGCTTCTGGAATGCGATGAAAACTCCGGCGAAGTGGTCCATATCGGTTCTGAGCAAAGGCGTGCCATTAGTACCACATACGATCATCATTGCTATAGTAAGCAAACCTGTCCAAAACACCGATGGCTCCCTGCCGCGAGATGAGAACTTTTCCGGGACAGGATTATGTAGAGTACCTACAATAAACATCGCTACCATCCGCGCGGTGTATGCGCCCTATGACTTTCCGTTAGATACGCACTCGCACTTTTCGCAGACTCGTGTGCGCACTCGAGAGAAACCAAAGACGAATATCTACGTCGCGTTTATCAGTCTTAACCCAAGTGGCCGATAGCGAAGAAAGTACCTCATCTCCCGGCTGGTAGTTGCTAAACAAATTCGTACACGGAGGTGAGCTCATTCAGTATACAGTCATAGCGCAGGAGAACTTACTGTGCTATGAAGGCGTAAGCCTCTTGGACCTTTGAAGCTGAGATACATCCAGTTAGGAAGACGGAGAAACAAATCGAAGCGACGTGTCGTACCCAACGATGCTCCAGTTGTGCCTAACAGCCAATTTGACGGAAGTAACCATGAGTACTCTGTAAGAAGGAATTGTTACCAGCCAACAGTACTTACCCTGGATATATTCAGAATAAAAGTTGTCCTCGCTTCCGATACCTGATTGGTAGAACACAACTTGCGGAATGGGTGGTTCGCTAGTACAGTCGTGTTATTTCAGCGGTTTAAGCATACTTACTCAACACGCGTCACGTACTATCTTTCGTCCTGGTGGTTGATAGTCCTGGCAAGACGGAGGACGTTCGTGTACATCCATCTATCTTTGACGGTCACGCCATCCTCCCAAGTCCTACACAAATTGAGCGCAGCTCAGAACCAATTCACGGGCCAAAGGTCAAGAGACATAAGACGCACCCATCACAACAAACGACGATTCGTTTCTTAACACGATTTCTGGTGGAATTGGCAGTGGGAATGTAAGAGCTGCCCCATGAATCCTTGCGTTGCGCATCGGATGCTGGTGACTGGTGCGTATACGCCTCCATTGCTTGACCGGTTTACACAGGGAACTACACTGCACGTTAGTAGAGATGTGAGTAAGGAGCAACGAGCTGCTATAATTGCAAGCCGGATGAAGGTTTTTATAGCACCCCGCGGCAGTAAGGCCGAAGCGATGATGCAGTGCCTGGGACAAGGAGCCCCACTGCCTCTTATACACGCGAAACACCGGGCGAAGACATCGCGTCCGAGAACTGAGAGCGTAGCCAGAAGAGAGCGCTACGTTGAAGTCGGGGATGCAGAGCATCCGAGTGCCTACCAATGGGGTATCGATATCGCAATCGCAAAGACGGTCACGGCGTCCCACCGTCTTAGTAGAACAAAGACAAGATATATGTATAATATCGCGTGCATCTGAAGTCCGATTATGTCCAGTCTAGCCCTACACCTTGTCCGTATGCACTGTGGTCAATAGAAAATTGTCTGCGTGTATGTAGCGCTCACAGTCCTTTCTTTGAGCCACGGCTGGGTCATTTACCGAGGCGCATCTCAGCGCCGGCGAACTCGTCCAGCGCCTCTCTAAACTCTATTTCGTCCAGCGGTACGGGAGCAAGTGATTGTTCCTTGTTTTGTATTAGCCCACTCCAAGCCCGACGGGAGCTGTGGATCTCATTATAACTTGAATGCAGTCAGAAATGTCACACCGTTCGTTAGGCATTCTCGATCTGACTCACTGTATTTCTGTCAATCTGATTTGCCATGGTGGGAATCCGTATAAATGCAGGGGTACCCTCTTGTAAAGGGATGGATATATTGGGTGTACAATCATGAGGTCCGGGGCTGGGAACCCGTGCGATCCTGTGGAATATCACTGATTGACATGGGTGACTAGAAATGTGGTACCCGGACTAACCTTGTACAACGGAGTTTAGCTCTTCGACAGACAGGTGGAATTTTTCTCCTGCGGGAAGTTCCCGAGAAGCTTGGCTGAGCATTTGTTCCTGTTGTTGAACGATGTAAGAGCGAGCGATCGACGCCAATGCCGGTTTTGAGGATTCCCGCGATGTCAGATGGAGTGTAAGTGGCCTAACATCTGATTTCTGTCCTTCTGAAGAGAGGAATCAACCCGTTAACAGCTAGAACGCGTCGAATAAGAAAAGCGCGTGCGCACGTTCAGTTCGGCGCCGTTTGAGGACGCCAACGCGGGAATGATTTCTTTTTGCTGGCGCGCCGTTTACATGCAAGGTAACGGTGCCCAAATCGCGGTCAAGGATGTTCAAGTCGGTAGAATGTGATTCCGAATGGTCAGAGAGCGGAGGCGTGAGGGGGTATTCAACATCGGAATCACCGCTCTCGCACGACACGCCTTCTTGGGCATGGACGCGCTCTTGAATGTCGCGGGAGCATCTCAGACCGACGCCTACACAAAGAAATGAGACTGTCCTAAGTAATTGAGAATATATCGGCGTACCCTCGCTATCATATACCGTGAGTGTTTCGATGCCCACTGTTCGACACCAGTCCACCGTTCGTTCGACGCATTCCAGGAATGCACGCTCTGTTTCCTCAGTTTGCGCAGATTTAGACCCAACTAGCAGCAGGGCAAGATGAGCAGGTATTCGTCTCCGTTGCGCAGTGAGCGAGCGAGGCTGAGGGTTGCGTAAACTGCTCCGTATTGAGGATACCGCTACGATGCAAGAGTACAAAAAATGAAAGAGAGACAGGACGAAAGATGCCAGTGAAGGCATCGGATTCAGGGAGCCAGGTGGGCTGGTGGTGGTAGAGGAAACAGGACGTTAACGGTCCTTAAGCCTGTGGTAGTTGCGAATAAGTAGCTAAGTCGACACGAAGTCGCGACCGATCGCGACGTGGAGGTCCCAATACAAACCACGTGTTAAATAGGATGAAGGATATAAATGTTACAATTTCTTCGCAAAACCGGATTCTTGCATTTCAGGTCACTGAACTAGCCTAAGTCCAATGCCCGGACACAACCCGTCTAAGTTAGCCCGACTTTTTCGTATCTACCCAACCTGAATCGCCCCATGAATGTAGCATTCTGGTGCATTCAATCCAGCCTCATTAATTTTGTGTAATATTGTCCAAGCCAGCCCGACTTTTCCGTGTTTCCCTTCAAAACCACCTCGAACCCTGCTTGTCAGGTCAAAGACATATAACTAAAATACTTTCCGAGGTGTCTTGCAATGCCTGAAGTCCCCGGAGAAGGTGCAAAGTGGTTGTAATCCATCTGCAGAGGCCAGAAGGCCTTAGAAGGAGGAGGAAAGCAGTTTTCCGGTCACAGGGACTTCTTACTACGGCTGGATAAAATCCTTGACTTGTCTTATATACTCTAACTAATCCCTTTGAGTGATTCAGAAAGAAAATATGCACCGTGGGATGCTGTTGAAGGCAGGGGAAGCGGGGGGAGGGGATAATGCGGGCTGGGTCAGTATAATGGTCTGCCGAAAAGTCGTGCTGAGTCCGTGCATTCATGGCGATGGAAAAAGCGGGCTGAATAGGTACCTATGAATCTGGGCCAGCTTGTCACCCGCTCAATGCTCAATCGATACATCCCTTGAGGCTGAATTTATCGTCATTTTTGGGGCTTAGTTGGAGCATACATTGCGATGGAAAATGCGGGCTGAGTTGCCTCCCTGTGCCCGGGCTGGGCCAGCAACCTGAAATGCAAGAAACACATTTTGGAATTTCTTCGGTACTCAATAAATATTTCAAGCTGCGACACAGCTAAACCTACGGATGCGAGGCTGAGAGCACACTGCGAGACATTGTGACTACATGTTATTGAGAAAAGGAAGAGAAAAATCCGTCACAGGTATGTATACACGGGATACTTGATCGATTCTCGACAGTCCCCAGCACTCTATGTCAGAGCGGGCTCCTCGTTGATGCTCCGCTTGATCTTCAGTAATAGACTCGTCTTCCAGTTGTCCAAACTTGTCACTTGGTTGAACTCCACCACCGCGCCCGTAAATGCTTCCTGATCACCCGCCTCTACGGCCTCGATGAGGATGTTTACAAATTTGGCTTCCCGGGTCGTAGAGAATGTTGTGTCGAGAGAAGAATATTTAGCCATGTTGCGCTTTGCGGTTATAGGGTCCTTGAGGTCATGGTATTGTCAGCACAAGGAAGGTCAGGCTGCAACACAGAAGAACGTACCCCCATGGCGAGCGCACACAGCCCAGCTCGGAGCCAGTATTCTTTCACGCTGTACTTTGTGAGTGCAGAGCCTAGCGAGTGGTCTGCAACTTGCTCGTAGCGTGCAATGGCTTGAGGGTATTCCTCGAGATCGGCATGGAGGTCCGCTGCATCCTTGAAGCATGCATTGGCGGTTCTATGGAGAATGCAATTGTTGTTGGTAGTGCACGAAACAGACAGAATGACGACTCACGCATTGGCGTCCTCCTGGGCATACCAGTCACCGGCGCGCTCGTAACTCTCACAGGCTTTCCGTAGATCATTGTTCTCCTGCAGATATATTTGGCCGATCTCCTTCTCCCTGTCGGCTGCTTGTCTAAAGCGACCACCTTGACAGAGGTGAGTGATGGTCTGCGTCAAGGCCTGAATGGCAACTGTACGATGCATAGGTCAGCATTTCACTATCAGCGAGGAACTGCAACTCACGATCGGGGAATCCTCTCTTGTATGCCTTGGCGGCATTCCACCACGCATTGGCCGCCTCGCTTGACTCTTTGCATTTCTCTCTGCACTCCGCCTCCCTCGCGAATGCATCACCAGCCTCTCTGAACTGCTTCTCGAGTTTGAACGAGTTGGCGGCCTGTTGGAACAGGTCGCCGGCCTCCTCGTACTTCGAGGACGACGACGAGAACCATCCTCCCGAAGAGGCTGCCTTCTTGTCTGCCTTTTCGAGAAGGACCTGCGCTGGTGATTTAGACGGCATGAGAGTAGGAAACGAGAATTATTGCGATGGCTAGCAGCAGCGACGGGCGCTGCAGATATATTTACAGCTGCAGCGCAGCGACCACGTGTCTATCCGGCCATGTGGCGCAGATCGTAACGCGCCTTTATTTACCGCGGTCGCTTCAAGTCCTCGACCTGTGTCTTTCTCCTCTGCCAATACCATGTCTGCTCTGCCTGTACAAGAACTGAAGGAGCTGTCCGAGAAACATCTTAAACCGGCCCATATTCACTTTCAATATGGCACGGCAGGGTTCCGCACACTGTACGTTGACCAGATGCTATCGGTAACCAGCCGGTACTTACAAGTGCTATAGGGCGAGCACGCTTGACTCCGTGCTGTTCAGAGTCGGCGTCATCGCCGGTCTGAGAAGTAGGAAACTAGATGGAAAGACCATCGGCGTGATGGTGACTGCCTCCCACAATCCTGAACAGGTACGAACACTGTAATTTATAGCATCTATATATGCCAGTTACTCATCTATATTCTAGGACAACGGAGTGAAGCTCGTTGATCCCCGAGGAGAGATGCTCGAGGCTTCATGGGAGGTCCACGCCACTACTCTCTCCAACGCACCTACCACAGATGACTTCCTCGAGGCATTGGACAGCTTCGTGAAGACACTCAAAATCGACCTCTCGAAACCAGCTAGGGTGGTTTATGCCCGAGATACCAGGCCCTCTGGGCCGGCACTTGTCGCTGCGTTAGAAGACGGGCTGACAGCTATTGGCGCTGAGGGTCGCAATGCTGGCGTCACTACGACGCCCATTCTTCATTACCTCGTTCGAGCCATCAACACCAAGGGCACGAAGGAGTCCTACGGCGACGATTCCGAAGACGGTTACTATACAAAGCTCAGTACAGCTTTCAAGAAGCTCGTTGTAAGTGTTTCAAAGTCCTTGCTTCCTTGTCCATCAAGCCTAAAGCGCTGACTTGTTTACAGGCCGGAAGACCCACGCCCTCGCCGTTGCTCATCGACTGTGCCAACGGCGTCGGAGCCCCCGCTGCCGAGAAATTATCCAGCTACATCGGTGACGCTCTCCCTTTCATATTGGAAAACACAGCCATCACAACAGCGGGCGCACTGAACCATGCCTGCGGTGCCGACTATGTCAAGACAACACAGAAATTGCCGCCATCGCTCGCGGATCACCTGAAACCTGGTCAGCGTGGCTGTAGCTTGGATGGCGATGCCGACCGTTTGATGTACTTCTATCTCGACGAGGAACGCGCCCAATTCCACATGCTTGATGGCGACAAGATTGCAGCCCTTACGGCCGCGTTCATCGTTGAGCTCGTCAAGGCGGCTGGCCTCGAGGAAGAAATTAAAGTTGGTGTGGTACAAACGGCCTATGCCAATGGCGCATCTACCAAATACCTCAGTCAAGTGCGTATATCACTTGTCGCTTGGGCAATGGGAACTGACCTATGCGCTACAGCGTTTACCGGTCAAATGTGTTCCAACGGGCGTCAAACACTTACACCATGCCGCTGAGAGCTTCAATATCGGTGTGTACTTCGAAGCGAATGGTCACGGCACAATTCTGTTCTCGCAGTGGACCCAAGAAAAGCTTGCAGCGCACCAGCCATCGACCCCCGCCCAGTCCACAGCTCTCAACCATCTCGTGAACTTGACCCTTCTGGTCAACCAGACAGTCGGAGACGCGCTCTCCGATATGCTTCTCGTCGAAGTTGTCCTCGCGCACAAATCGTACGGCGGTGCAGAGTGGGACTCGCTCTATGCGGACCTGCCCAACCGCCTCGTCAAGGTCGTCGTGGGGGACAGGAACGCGTTCAAGACCGTCGATGCCGAGCGCCGCCTGGTCAGCCCCCCTGGGCTTCAAGACAAGATTGAGGACCTTGTTCGTCGGTACGAAGGCGGACGGTCGTTTGTCCGCCCGAGTGGCACGGAGGATGTTGTGAGGGTGTATGCCGAGGCCGTAGTCAGGTCGCAAGCTGATGGTAAGACATCCAATTGTTTCTGTAGCTGGAAGGGACTGAGTGTTATGATAGAACTGGCATTCCGTGTTGGAGGACTTGTGTATGATGAGGCTGGTGGCGATCCAGCTACCCGCCCCAAGGACTTTATCTGAACTACGTCGTGATGTGGAAGAAATCAATTGGAGTTTGTAATCCTGTATTTTTCTCGACTGGTTTCTGGGAATTATAATCTGTTGGACTTATAGTAGTTGGCCATGCTGTAGCAACTCTGAGGAGCAGGTATCAGGTCTCGTCTGCTTTAGATCTCAGATTTACAGCACCGAGAGCACGCGAGAGCACGTAATTATATCGAGCGACCTCCGAGACCGACGACGCGACCCTTTCCCGAGCAACGTCCGAGTCATGTCTGCCTCCTTTCATATATCGCATCCTTTCTGTCCAGAGACTATAGCCCCCCGCTCGCGTTTTCCTTGTACCAACTGAGGCTTCACTTTCTGCAAAGTCCTCCAAATGTGCCGATTCGTCATCTACAAAGGCACATCACCGGTACAACTCTGCCATGTCAGTCGCTTCTTGTCCGTAAGATCGAATCGTTGCTCACCGGACCTTCTTGCAGCTCTTGACACGACCATGCCACTCTATCATAAACCAGGCGTTTGATTCGCGTCTTCGGCTGGACCGCAGGAGACCTATCAATGGTGACGGTTTCGGAGTAGGTACGCGAGAGATGCTGCCGTGACTATGCATCAAGTAGCTGACGGGAATGTCAGGATGGTATGATTCTGTACAGGATGAAGAGCTCGGAAGTCAACCGTGCATATTCACTTCTGTGACGCCAGTGAGTGACACTATGAATACAACCGCCGTTCACGCTGAAATATTATCAGGCTTGGAATAACGTCAATCTCCAACGGCTGGCCGAGAAGATCAAGTCTCCACTCGTGTTGCAAGTTGCTAGCCTTTGAACACCACCCACTCCGTCCTAAATTCTCGCAATCTACTTAGTGCTCATGTCCGTGCAACAACCGCCGGTTCACTATCACTCGACAACTGCCATCCATTTGTTCATGGCAAACTCATGGTAGATTGTTACTCTTACACATTCGCAGCATCCCTTCTGCTTGCTGATACTCGTTTCCTAGTGGATGCACAACGGTGGAGTAGCAGATTTCCCTCACGTCAAACGGAGATTACAAGCAACCCTTCCCGACGAAATTTTTGACATCGTTCAGGGCAATACAGGTAAGATCAGTCTCGTGTACTATTGGTATTTTGCTAACGGCGAACGGTGTTAGATTCCGAATGGGCGTTCGCTCTCTTCATATCGAAGGTAGGCTGTCGTATCTCTATCAACCGAAGAATCTCCTATAACTTGAAACACAGCTCCCTGATCCCAACGCACAAACCTTCACGCCCCATGTGCTCAAGCAGGCTATGCTCGACACCATTGCATCGCTGAACGATTTCGCAGACCAAGCAGGAATTACTGAGCCAAGCTTGATGAACTTCTGCGTTACCGATGGAGAAAGCGTAGTTGCAACGCGGTATATCTCATCCCGTCACGACGAAGCTGCTTCTCTGGTACGTGGGCCTTTTTTTCACCTTCTTAAACGTGGCTTCGTGTATTTATGGTGTCGTGTAGTGGTTCTCATCGGGTACAACATTCAGTGAATACTCGAAAGGCGGTCACTACAAAATGAACAAAGCAGACAAGCGTGAAGATATCATCATGGTACGCAGCGTGTCAACATATATTCTACGACCTTGTCTCTAACTCACTTCTGTTCAGATCGCCAGCGAACCGCTCACATTTGAGAAAGGTAGATACTATGCATGACCCACCAATCTGATTTGTGCTAACTCGTCTACCCAGCGGACTGGATGGAAATACGCACGAACAACATGGTCATTATCACACCCAAAATGAACATCCTACAGATTCCCATCATCGACAAGTTCTACGTGCCCCCGTCGGATCCTGCAGCCCTCGAACGCGGGACCAGCTTCGCAGCCGGTAAGGGCCTCCTTAGCCCTCGCGTCGCGCTGCAGCCGACAGGGAATCAAGCGGATGTTGCAACCGCACCGATGATTAGCGTTTGAAGATGCGTTGAATCCCTCTTGTCATATCCTTGGTTCTTGCTTTCCTTGTTTTCGTGTCACATATGTACCTTACTCACCCCATTTGCATTGCTACATCCTCAGCTTTATATACTTGCATACATCTCATCTGCTTGGGTGTGCCCTACAGGATAATGACCTCAGCTATATTTACTATCTATTTCCTCGAGGCTCGAATGAATGTGAATGGATTTCTTGCTAATAGTAATTGGGGGTCCGTCACCCGTGAGATTCTTTTGGGATTCGTCCGGACTCGGAACTACGAACGGCTTTGCACGCTTGCCTTAGTTTGCTACAGCTCTCCCCAACTTTTCTCTCAGTCGTTTGAAACTCTTTCTCTCGACTGTCATGTCGTCTCCGAACGGTAAAATGGATGTCGACAAATCCCCTGCTCCAAAATCGTATGTACAAAGTTGTTCTCCCACAAACACAGCCAGTCAATTTTTTCCGTAGATCCCGAAATCACTCTACGGACACTCTACACACGAGGCGCTCTCACCGCTCTCGCTCGCGTGAGAGACGCGATAGACATCGCGAGCGAGGAGACCGTGATGACAAGCGTAGACGGAGCCGCAGTAGGGACCATGGAAGTGATAAGGCGCGGGACAGGGACCGGTCGCGGGACAGATCACACAGGGACAGAGGAGACAGAGACAGAGGAGATAGGGACAGGCGAAGAGACAGGGATTCGCATAGAGGCTCGAGTCGTCACAGCCATCGCGAGCGCGAGGACCGGGACCGTGACTACAGGCGTCGTAAACGCGGCGACGAAGGCGAGGACCTTGGACCTGAGGATCGTCTGAAGAGGAAGAAAACCGACGACATGGACGACGAGCCGCTTCCGTCGACTTTGAGGGATAGCCCTCGTAGCATCAAGTCTGACCGCAGAGATCGCTCACGTGAATCTGAACGTAGGTCGGAAAGGTCGTCGGCGAGACCTCCGCGCGACGATCTCGATGATGCCCCCAGATATCGCAGGGACAGGGACTACGGCAGGAAAGATGACCGACGCCCTCCCAGAAGAAAGAGTCCCATACCGCCCCCGCTTCCACCTGTGAAGTGCGTAGTCTTTCTTTTTCTCTCTGTCTAGAACATCGACTAACCTGTCCGCTTTCAGGAGGGATTCTCCTACGTACGAGGCACCACTCGAGGAGTCGTACAACCCAGATGAACCCAAGGAAGACGACTCTGAAGCGCGGTCTGTCTTTGTCTCTCAGCTTGCCGCGCGTCTCACTGCTCGCGATCTCGGGTACTTCTTCGAAGACAAGCTTGGCGAAGGGACAGTGATGGACTCCAGGATCGTGACGGACAGGCTCTCCCGACGATCCAAGGGGTAAGATTATCTCCTTGCTACTGTTGCATGCTTTTGTGCTCATGTCGATCGTCAGTATTGGCTATGTCGAATTCCGCACCATCGAACTCGTCGACAAGGCCCTTGCTCTTACTGGCACCGTTGTAATGGGTCTCCCTATCATGGTACAACTTACTGAATCAGAAAGGAACAAACTTCATCCAGGCGATGGGTCAGTCCCTCCGTATTTTGCCATTTTCCCACGGAACTGACCCCCAAACCACAGTAATCTCAATCTACCGCCGGGCGTCAGTGCCCCACACGGAGGAGCTATGCAGTGCGTTATTTTCCGTTATATTCAACCGTTGGAATGAAACTAATGGTGTCGACGTTGTATAGACTTTACGTTGGTTCCCTCCATTTCAACCTTACCGAATCGGATATCAAGCAGGTGTTCGAGCCATTCGGCGAACTTGAATTCGTCGATCTCCATCGTGATCCCATGACTGGACGCAGTAAGGGATATGCATTTGTCCAGTGAGTGCCTTCGTAGACTCAACCGTAGGCTTATCTCAATCGGGTCTCTTGCAATAGGTACAAGCGATCTGAGGATGCAAAAATGGCGCTCGAGCAAATGGAAGGCTTTGAGCTTGCAGGTCGTACTTTGCGCGTGAATACCGTTCATGAAAAGGGGACGGTAAGATACACCCAGCAGGACACCCTCGACGAAGCTGGTGGTATGTCCCTCTCTTCCATGACGCTTGCTCATCACTGACGTGCTTTGCGTAGGCGGTAACTTGAACGCGGCTTCTCGTCAAGCGCTGATGCAGAAACTTGCTAGGATTGAACCTGCGCCTTCTGCACCCCAACCAATGTGGGTGTCATAGCTTTTATTCCCGCGCGATCAACTAACTCAGTGTTTTGTCTTGTTAACAGCATGAAGCCCACGATCACACAGGCTATGCAGTCTAAATCAGTCCTCCTGAAGAATATGTTTGACCCTGAAGAGTGCGTTTCCATTTAGTGCCTCAATATTCGCCAAGTTGACCATCTGCGCTCCAGGGAAACTGAACGCGACTGGGACAAAGAACTCGCAGAAGACGTCAAAGGTGAATGCCAAGAGAAATACGGCAAAGTTGACGCTATCAAGGTCGAAAAAGAAACACAGGTGCGTTCAGCCTGCTCCTCTCATGATCGCGTCGACTAAGTATGTTGCAGGGCGAGATATACGTCAAGTTCGACTCTATCGAATCGGCCAAGAACGCGATCCAGGGCCTCAATGGTCGCTGGTTCGGCGGAAAACAGGTCTCTGCTCAGTTCATCTCAGACGCCATTATGCAGGCCCACCAGTAACCGACTAGCGACCCACACAAGCTTTTTCTAGGTCCTCCCAAGGCACAAATGCCATGTACTAAACTTCTTTCATATTTTGACAGACTCGATAACAAATGTTTTTCTTTCTTTCTGTCTCGTGTGTTCATATCTCAAAAGCATCGTGATATGCAGATTTCTTCCCCACCTCCGGACCTTAGGCCTTAGGGATCGTCGGCCACTATAAATGGAGATTGGCAGGTTTGACCTCGACGTCCAGCATTACCTTGTCATATAATTCTCTTATTCTATGACCTTCTCTCTTCCGTAGACTGTCCCTATAGGATGCAAAATATGAACAACGTATGCCACAAAACTATCATTGACCCATGTCGAATGAATTCACTTGTTGCTTGCTTTCCTCGTGCCTTCGTACTCGCAGGTGCGACCTCTCTGCCTGCAGAAATTTGCCCAGGTAGTCGAGGCACATGCGAGACAAGTGAGTACAATGTCCTATCATTCTCTTATATAGACATGTTGGTTTACACCCCAAGCTAAAGATAAGTAGGACTACATGCGATCGGGCGCAGGAGAGATAGTGCATCAATTTGGAGGAGATACTATTGGATACAGTCAGTCTTACTTCTGCTCTTCCGTCTTCCGGTATGTCGCCACTCCCAGGACAAGTAGATATGAAAAATGGCCTGCATCCAATGGGCATCCAAGATATTGAACATGAAAGATCGGGCGTCGCGAGTGTGAAGGGTAGGTGGATCCTCCGTGTGCATGACGATTCGGATGGGGTATCGTGGTACAGAACGCGTAACGTCGGGTGCGGGAGTTGTCGTACAGGGGGGAAGCCCGCCAGATCACCAAATCTGTGGTGCTGGTGGCAGATAGTCGTTGGGGAGCAGGAATGCATCCATGCCGTTTTGCGAGAAAGAGTTCCCCCCAAGGCTCTGGTCGGAGATCCACACGGGGAGCTGCTCGGCGGACGTGGCCTCGAAGCCGCGCCAAATGTTGTCGATATTGACCGCGTCGGGATTCTGGTAAGGCACGTGCCCATGTGGCCCTTGCTGCATGGCAGGCGTCTCCCCTTGGCTCCCAAACGACGGGTCATATGTTGGGGAGAAGGGTTCGGGGGCCCGGGAGTTCATGGGCATACCAGACGCAGGGTCGATGGCCATAGCCATTGGAGGGTGGAACTCCCTGGCTAGCTGTGGGGAACGGGAGTTTGCGTTCCTGCGACGTTTTGACCGCTTCATCATTAATTGTAGGGTTAGAGCGTATCGCTTTCCGGGTACTAATTCATGGGTGAGTATTTTTTGTTCAGCATTATTCATCGAAAGTACGCACTCTCCGACATGAGCGCGGCCAACCGGCCTACTTGCGTCATGATATCTTGCATGTCGCAGTCATTGGGGCTATATTAAAACCGCGTCAGATTACTATCCGAGTGTCCCATGCCCTGTACTTACAACAATCGAGCCAGACGCAGTAAGAACGACGCAGCGAATGTGGCGGTTGCGTGAGTATAATGTACAGCTGATATGTATGATCAGAATGCGGTCAGCCCAAGTGTCTGACGGGACCGTACCATATTTCATGCCTTCTCTGTAAGAAGGGGAGTTGACCGTGATATCAAGTCCTTGGCGCGCGATCTGTATTGATCGTATAGCAAGGTCTCGTTGGGCTTGAGGCATATTCTGCACGTCATGGAAGCCGTTGATTCCACGCAATGCCGTAGCGTTATGGAAAAGCTCGGCGTGAAGGTGCTGAATCTGCAGACTCTGCCGATAAAATGCTGTGGCATGGTCAGCATGATAAACTGAGGTTGAAAATACAATGAACGCACCGGCATCTTCATACTTCTGCGAGAAGGCTTGATCCCAAATACGGTACCAATTCTGGAATTCCATATCGGCACTGCGCAGATTCTCGAAAGTACGCTCGTCGACGGGCCGATCGAAGGGGGCGAGGTTGTTGTTTACCCGCTCGCGAATAGCCATTAGTTCAACGGTTGAGACAAGGCGCATGTCATCTTCAATGGACAGCGGATGCTGCAAAAGCATACGACATTGCCATATACTTTCGTCGTCCCGCAAGATAGCTGGGCGACCAGTCCCGTAGGAAAGCCTAGATAAGCGGTGAAAAAGCTGCCGCGTTTTTAGCGTGTGCGAACGTACTGATGCTCGAAAAGGTAGAGGCAGAACCACGTCCTCGTCTGGACTACTAACTCCCGGTCCTCGTTCGATGTTGAAGCCTTGTTGTTTGTGATACGCTTCAATAAGCGGGGCCACGACTTGTGCATCGCTGAATGCATGGTAGTTAGAATAAATTCGAATCTTTAAATGGAGCGGCAGGGCTTACATAGTTCGAACGCCATACGAACAGCATGGCCTCCACTCAACCAGCCGTTATCCGACCAACCCGATACAAGAACTAATTGTCTCTGTCAGCTGGGCGAGATTATAGGCAAAATCAATGCTACGCACTCATCGCCTGGACCGCTTCATGACGAACGACGGGTGCAAAAAGGGTTGCACAGGATATCGCCTGGACCTCCTCGAGGCATTTGAGGAAAACATCACTGGCTTTCCCTGATCCGACAAAAGTAGACATTAGCGGCCGGCAGGATTTGAGAGAGGCACTAGATGTTTCTACATACCTCCGCCATCTCGTACTTGGGCAGCTACCATACATATACAGTCAACGGCAAACGGCGAGCGCTCATGCAAGGCCTCAAATGTGTCAACGGAGGAATCAAACACAGGCAGAAATGTCGAGCAGCCGTGATAATAACTAGAATCGTGGATTAGCCAAGGATGGAAAAACACCATGGCTGGGGGCACCGACATTCTAAATAGTTCTCGCACTTCGTGCTCCGTCAAGATATTTTTCGTGACGACTGCGGAGAAGTTAGCATCCGGGATAGATTATAGACACGAAATACAAACCGTCAGGGAAAGTAAGAGTGCGATTGATTTTGTGGCGCGTTTTTCTCCGCTTCGCCGGACGAGACTGTCGTCCGGGAGATGGCGCTCTACTGGGCGGCTCACTGACATCATGCTCCTGCATTCATTGAATACCGTAAGAAAAGACGTTGTACGGCGCAAAGACGGTATAGAACTTGCCTTTGCGGCACGCTCAATAGCTACATCAGCCAAGCCCCGAAGAACCTCCCACGGCGCGACGAGCCCCGAGGCAGGAAGTTCGCCGTTTTCTTCGTCATCCAAGTCAGAAGAGTCGGCGCTGGCTACAGCCGACGAAGCGGGTCGCTTTCCGCTGGAAATGTGTTGCGTGTTGATGTGCCTGGATGTTTGTCTTTGAGCTTGGGCACCTTCTGGAGGATTGAAGCGGACAGACGACATGTTGCCCGATTGCGTCCCCGAAGCGCTGCCAGACTGAATGCTAGAGAACGGGGGCAGTATCTGCCCCTGTGAGTTATATGTTTGCGAGCCCCCCTGCGAGGGAGCATTGTAATTCGCGTACGACGGCGGAAGTTGTGGTGGATGGTATTGATCTGGCCCCGAAGGCATCTGCCCGTGCGCCGACAGAGTCGGACTTCGGTAAGAGGAGCTGGATATAGATGCTCGGTGCTGACGTGGCGTTGCAGCGTTCATCATAGGCGTTCCAGGCTGGTGGCCTCCAGAGTATTGGTTGCCCGACATCCCGGGCTGTTGAGGGGGCTGCATCCCTTGCATGCTCTCCGACATATGCCCATGGCCGGATGGAGTCGTGGGCGAGGCCATAGACTGCATCCCTGGAGATTGATAGTGATATGGGGGCTGGATATGTGTAGGGGAATGAACCTGCATGCCTCCGCCACGCAGGTGCCCAACGATTTCCGACAAGGTGCTCTGTATTGACAACTGCGAGTCCCGTATCTCGGATACGCGGGCCTCGAGACTGCGAATGCGCCTACAGAGTTGTACCGTCAGAGCAGGGACAATCATATGTCAGTTGCAAAGTACTCACTCGAGACCCGCTTCGCCTGTAAGTGTCGCCTCCCTAGACGGCTTCTCGAAGAGACATTCTAACCCGGCATGCCGACACCTTCTGCACGGAGGATTATCAGCCCCTTCGCACCGCATCTTCTGTTTCCTGCATGCATTCTTCATATATGACGAGTCGATCAGTCAGAGGGACGTCCTCCGGTCATGTACCGCGTAAACACTCACACATGCGCCTTCGTAGCAAGTCTGGTCAGTATCGCACCGATGTTATTGGAATGATAGGGACATACGAGGGACTCTGTTGAGCGTCTTGACCAGCGGCTTCGATTTATCGCCCGCGCCCTTGGACTCGTCCGTGTCTTCCTGTTTCTTGACTCCGCTCCCACTGCCCAGACCTGTGTCCATAGCGTCCAATGTGCTGCTTGACAAGCCGTATAGAGCAATTAAGACTGCAGCAAGAGTGGAAAACAAGCGCCAATGGCCGCAAGAAAAGAAAGTTGGGCGCTGGGAAAGCGAATCTGGGCTGATCTGTTGAGGAAGAGGAGGAAAGTGCAGTAAACAAGAGTCAAGCCCAGTGAAAATCTACAATGACGAGCTAGGACGAGGTATGTAAAAATATGACGGTCATATTTTATCATACGGAGTCAGAAAATGTGGTCTATATCATATAGACAATCTGACTGTGTCAGACCGCGTATGACTGCGTATGTCCATCAATCTGACTGGATCGGAGCGCATATGACCGCGCATATGGGGCGGCCTACTCGAATATTATTGATTATATTTTGTTGCGGGGCTAGCCATTGGGTTTGGGCAGGGGAAAAATGTTCATTTGTAGGGTAGTAAAGCTAATACAAAGTGTATACCAAGCGCAGTCCACCGTCGTACTGTGCATCTACATGTACTTAGCTACGAGCTACAGCAACCTCTTACCCTACCCGAAGGACTCCCTGCAAGCATTGCAGTGTTCGCGTGCCGTACAATGCCACTGCTCCGCCCAATCGCGCGTCGCTGGGTCATCGGGTCGCAGCTTTCCCATAGCCTGGCATATACTGACTGCGCGCGCTTGACGAGGCCTAAATGTGGGGAGCCACGAACATTAGAATTGGTTAGAGCACATGATACAGCAGGCGCGTACCTGCTACGGATATTCGATCCCACCTTACTGGACTACAGCACGCCAGTGTTATGTGAGCTGGCAAAACGCACCGCGGCACCGCAACCTCTCCTACCGAGCCCTGCGCCTAAGCCCGCAATAGACAACACTAAGCGGCTCTGGTCCGCCGTAGCCTATGCACAAATGCTGGTAAGCTTAACGTACATCGTGCGAGACGGTGCTGAGCACATACCTTCACCTACATAGACTGACCACAACGCCGGGGCCGCTGCTCGCTTGCAGCGGCCTAGTGGGGCTCTCTCCAGGGTCCTCGGTAGCCGCTAGGCGTCGCCGGGATCGCCTTCGGTCGAGCTGGATGCCGCTGGCGCTGGGGGCACTTTGAAAGAGGCGGCGACGGATGGTGGTGGAAGGGAAGGAAGAGACGTGGCGCGTGCGTTTGCGGTAACGGCAAGTATTTGTCATGTACTTACTTAGGGCAACGTCCGAGGGCACTTAGAGAAAAAAAAGCAAGTCAAGCACAGTGCACAGGGGGTGAAAGCAACGAAACAGGTGTTTGATGTTTTGTTTGAGTGCTCGAGCGCTGCGCAAAACACACGCAAGTGCGCAAAACACAAAACATGTCGCACGCTTTACATTTAGCCGACCGACGGTCCTCTCTGGTCATACAAAAGTCCTATCTCGTCCGATGTCCACCTTCTTTTCCTACCTCGTCATATTTTGTCCTACCTGGTCATTGTAGATTTTCACTGGGAGTCAAGTCCCAGGGCCCGGCTTACGTCGATCGAATCGTCGACGTCAACCTACTCCGACGCACGGCACCAATTCGGCAGTCACTTTTTCCCGCTTTCCTTTCCTCGAGGCGCCTCGCACTGCTTTTCCATTTCAAATCGACAAAGTAAACCCTGCAGCAAGGCGGCATCGCTAACGATGCTGTGGAAAGGCTGCGACTTGATCGCCAGGTGCCTGTTTGCGAGCAACGATGCCACATCTCACTCTCAATCGCGTCGAGTTTCATTCGCAGGACAATAGCTGTGGTCGTCGGTGGGTACGATTCATTAAATAGTGTGGGGTAGAGTGACGGATCAACCTTAACAAAGTCCGGAACTCATGCGTGTCTGCTACCATGCGGCACTTTCGTCTAGGTGTCCATGGCCGCACTTGCCCTTCTCTCAGTGCTGCAGGCGCACGCACCAGGGCATTCAAGCAGCTGCTGCGGCATGGGCAGTGTATGTGGTGGAGCAATCATGGGGCACGCTGTCAACATCGATGGATGGATGGCCGCTGATTCTTATCTGGCGTCCTGAAGCCTTGACGTGTTGGAGAGCGACTCAGACGCGTGAGTGGTCCATTCATTCCCGGAAAACGATCGTAGGGCAGTCCATCCTTGGTCCATCCCATGATCACAGTTCCTTGCCTTGGGAGAGGGCGTGTTACAATTGCGCCTGCGTCGCGTATATATATCGGCAGCTCTGATGTCATGTATTACTTACGGGATGGTCAATGAACAGTATAAGAACAACCCGTCTACATAGCAATTTGTCTACAGGCAGGCATCGTGATTCAGGCCAGCCTTCCATGCAGTAAGTATGTCATCATGGCGCAGTAGGGTTGGGTACCGGTTGAACGTCTACTTGTCGGAGAGTTGCAGAAGAAGATAATACGTGGTCTACATTGCGGTATGTATGACTTACCAAAAGACATGTTGGTTTGCACACCATCCGGTAGGACCGCGTGGAGATCCCCCTCGTGGAAGAGCAACATGTTGTGCGCCAGGAAGCCTGTGAGATTGAACGACGTCTCAGCAATAAGCCGCCGGTGAAAGTAGATTGGAACACACATATTATCGGCTGGTTTTATCTGAAAATGATACGTTCATGGGTATCGCCTGTCCGCTTCGCCTTGTCCTTGATCCCGCACCGCTTCTCTGCATATAGGAAGCTACAATATCAGCGGATACGTCAGTGAACTACGGTAGCATTCAAATAAATTGGATTAAACGTACACTTGGAATGGTGCCACGCAAATCTCTCTGTTGGTAAGTCGAGATTCCGTTGAAAGAGTATAGCAGCCGGGACAGAGGATACTATAATTTATGCTGGCGTCTTGAATCCTGTGAGCCGCTGGTCGCGGGGGAACCGCCGTTGTGAGATCTGGCAAATAAATCCGGAAAAGCTCGAAAGACGCGATCCGCAACAGGACAATGCGCACGAGGCTCCCTGAGACAGAAGCCGCATCCGGAACCTCTTGAAGAGGGCATTTTGAACGCACTGGACACCGTCTGTTAGCTCTGTAAGGCACGGCGAACGCGGTCGATGTATGTCGGTGAGCTGACAGACAACAAAAATGGATTTGAACACGCAATAAAACCATGGGAGGATACTGGCGGTGCATTGGGGCTTATCCACGGTCGGCGTCTGACAATGCTTGTAACCTAAAATGTGAAGGAAACGTGGTTAGCTTCCAGTGCACTTGAATGAGAGCTTACAAGCACCGAGGCTCGAGTGGACCCGTCATCTGGAGGACATGAAGAATACCGTCCGCATCTGAGTAGTTTTTGCTCGTTACCACCTTGGCTTGAACTAGTACTGGCGTCGAGAGGGCGGATGGTGACTAGTTGCAAGTCACCGATTAAGTAGTGGAAATCCTGTGATATTCGACTACCTGCAGCTGGAACATTTGTGTGTCCCCTCTGATCCATCAGAATTTGTGCTGGTGCAGTAGAGCAGTATTAAATTCTGTAAATGCTCACATGTTAGCTGCAGCACCAAAATGACTCAAGAAAAGTGGCGGCGGGGAGTTTTGAACTTTTGAAGATTTGTTGAAGATACTCAATAAAGGCGCCGTTGCCGGAACGGGACATTAGGGGTCTTCAAAGTTGAGCGATGCTCCGATGCTCGATGCTGGTCGATGCTCGATGTAGTGTTGCCGCGGTGTGAAGCGACTTTGAAGTGTACATCAAATCACTTCAATATTTTCGCATCCCGACCACATTGATGTGGCTTTGAAGTCGCTTTGAAGTGCCACGCGAGCCCACGCGATGAGGCTGTGACTACCGTAAGTGGAAGACAATGCGAAACTACGGCAAGCGATCTCGGGCAAGCGATCGTTCAACGTCTCGCAATCTCTCGACTTTGCTTCAGACGAACATCCATAGGATTACCGCTGGACTGTGCCAACTGCATCGCTTTCATAGTCTTCTCGTATCTCCGTGCCCTTTTTGGCTCCCCGCTATATAAGAATTTCGAAAATCCAATTTTGCGACGCGCGTCGCGTCGCGTCGCGCACGCAACTTGCAGACGCGTTTTGGCCAATGCACGCGTACTTAAGACGATCCTTGGAACGCCGGGTAGCTTGCCCACTTTGCAATGACGGTATTACGGTGAGCTCTGAACCATATAGCCTCC